>JAEQBA010005110.1:0-260234 GCA_019434445.1 Phalangium opilio | reverse complement strand
ATATGGAATAGGTATCAATCACTATTGACGGTCTTAATACCGGTGGGTTTTTATATATTTATATATACAGGGTGTTTCTGATAAGTCTGTAAATAAAATTAAGGGGTTCGTGTTCTTTGGGAAATCGATTTTGAGTCGAAAATGTTCTGTACTTCTATCTATGACATTTTGTTTGCCCTAACGACCACTGTTTTCGAGTTAAGATTGGATGGAGTATTTACGGATGCCCCCTTAAATTTAATTAAGAAACTGATTAAGACAATGATTATTTCATAATTTAATTAAGGGTCATCCCTAAAACACTCTTGAAAATCATAACTCGAAAACAGTGTCCCTTTGGGCAAACAAAATGGAGATAGAAGTACAGAACATTTTCGACTCAAAATTGATTTCCCAATGAACATCCTCCTTAATTTATGCATGCAGACTCATCAGAAACACCCTTATTTTCTAGCGGTAATTTGTAATCGCCTTGAACCTCCTATTGAGTTAATTAAAAGCGATTCCATTTCCTCACATGTTCTTTTGATATTTTCTTCCCCTTCAAAGAGAGACCCATCGATGGTTTATTTAAAACTTTTTGGCACATTTTTCTTTTTAATCCATATTTGGGTCTAAATCTAATATGAAAGAGGGTTAGGAAAAATATTGGTTTGAAATGCGGAAAGTTTTGCTTGCTTATCGATTTTGTTTTGTAAATTCTAAATTTAAATATCTTAAAAGTATTTATCATTAATTATTATTTTAATGGTTATAATTATTTGCTCTTTATTTGGCTTCGTAGTGGTTCTTTCTAGTGTTTAATTTACAATAACATCTATTGGGTAATTGCGTAACTAAGACAAAGTAGATCAGTTTCTAAAATCAACGAATAATTTAAAATTAAATAAATGAAAATGAAACTTTTCTAATGAAGCTTACACTAATTAAAATTTATTGCTTCTACTAAAGAGCTAGCTAGCTTCGGTTGCGTTTATTAGCCAGCCACTTTGTTAACAAACTTTTATAAAAGGTTTTCAAGAATTGGCGATTTTTAAAATTTCTCAAGTTACAGTTTTTTTTTTTTTTTTGTTTGCGAAGCGATATAATGATCTAGATCAATTATGATTATTTAGTTTTAACTAAACACTTTTTTTCTGCTCTTACATACGGAAGTGATTGAAACGAAGAATTGAGTATATATTGAATTATAGGTTTGTTTTCGTATACAGCGTGTTTCTCATAAGTCTGCAACTAAAAATCGCTCAAAGAACATTTACTCCTTGAATTATAATACCAGACTTATTAGAAACACCCTGTATGTCTCTTCATTTAGTATTTATAAGGGATTTTCTTTTTCCTTGGATAAATAAATTTTAATTTTATTTCAAAGTATTTTTCTTAAGAAAAGTCGATTTATTTCCATCCTAATAGCCTTTTTAAGTTTTTTTTAACCACTTAGCGACGATTATTAAGAGGGGTAAATTTAAACTTAATGTTTATAGGCCTAATGTTTGCCTACGCTCGTGACACAAGCGATCTTTATTTTTGCTACCTATAATCCTTCACGCGCACGATTTAACCAATCAGAGATTATATATCGACCAATAAGGCTTAACGTTTAACCCCGTTTTTTTTTTAATATAACTGCGCATATTTTACCACCCATGTGAATACATCGCATCTTATTATTACGCAAAAGCAACGTCATTAAACTCGATGTGAACCTAACGCGGACAGACATCACGTTTTACTTTAGTACGTGTTGTTTAAAAGTCAACAATGGGTCCATATATTTTCATTGTCTACAACTTTGCAAGTCTAAGTCTTTAGCCCTGTCTAATATTAAATGTTTTTAAAAAACACTTCCGAACTATCTCCATCGTCTCCTTCACGTCTTCCAAACCCTCCCCTCTATTGTACGGGTCAAATTTGACTTCGAAAGAAGTAATTAAGAGGTCAAAGGTTATCGTAATATCAATTGGACCGCGTTCGAGTTACCGATTTAATTATTATTATAAATATTCAATTAGATTCATTTAACGATGCGCATCGCTTGGATGAATGAATGAAAATGAAGGGGATGTTTTGACATCTAATATCTTAAATCGGTATAGTCCCCTTTTTGCCTTATCTTTTTAATATCTGTTCGTGGATGGTGAATTAATAGAGGGGAATCAATGGGAGGACGTGTCAACTGGTGATAAGGAAACCCTCCTAATTTTTGATTAGGTTATCTCTATTAGTTAGGTCATCTGGATTTAAATTAGAATTGGATTAAACTGAAGTTATCTATCAGCTTATTGGGTAAATTAACAATTAATTTAATTAAGTTTGTTTATTTACGCTAAATATGCCGGCGAATCACTATGATGAATTCTCGCTTAATTAAATTCGGGGACATTTTTATGTAAGAATTAAGCGAGTATTCATTCCTTTCATCTTTACCGCTTCATCATAATTTTATGTAGAAAATATTTATCTATTAATATTAAGCAATGCAAGATCATATTTTACTAAATGTGTTCTAACTCGACTGTCGCACTTGCATTTAAATTGATTACTTAACATATTTAGTTTTTTAGGTTTGTAGAACTGTTGATCTCCTATGAATTTATAACTAACTAATATATTTGGGGTAAAGTATATATGCCCAGTTAATTTACAAAACAAAATAACACATTTTATACGATCCTTTATATCTTTAATTAACTTAATTAATTAACCAACCAGTTAATTAAAAACCAAAAACACCCCCACCTCAACTTCATGCGTGCTCGGTGTAACTTAATTGTTAAAACGAACTAATTACTCTTAATTACAACACAAAAAGCGCCAAAATTCCTTAAGAAAAAAAGACCAAAAAAAATTCTAGAGATTAAAAAAGATATATTCACACTTACTTTTGTTCCAAACATGTTTTCCTTGGAGTTGATGTTAAAAAATAATCTTTAAGCATAAAAATTCTCTTAGTATAAGAATCCGCCGGAATGTCCGCTTATAACAAATACACCCTCACTTCTTATTAAGAATACACCGAATAAATGGTTTTGTAGAGTAGATGATAGTTTATTTTTTTTTCAGTTCACAAATATCGCGGACCGTTTGGAAGGTGAACCAGTTCGGTTTAAGTTGTTTTTTTTTTTTTTCACTTACAAAACGTTTTTTGAAGACAAGACAGAGAAATCAAGCGAGATCTTGATGGATAGATAGAGAAGGAAATCTTCTTTGGAAATTCCAAACTTTCACCGCGGCGCTACTCTGCTCTGCTTCTTAACGTCCCTAGCTGTTTGAACACTCACTCACTATATAACACTCGTTATGATTCCCGCCTAGTACACATTACTCGTTTTTATAGTGTCGGCCATTTTTAATCCCAACGGAGAGTGAAAAAAGTAGGGCAGATTTTTCTCTCCTCTCTCCAAAACTTTACTTTTGATTGCACTATGCATGCTATACTTTTTGGAAAATGGTAACACCACCACCACCCGACCTACCGACGTATTGGCACTCAACTTTCAACGTTTTGATTTGGTTTGGGGGCGGGGGGGGGGGTTGTGGAATGAATGAGACGATGTTAAGAATATTTTATTATTTCACGTTACACACCGGTGACCACTAAATTATAATGAAAGTGATTTTTAAATTTCTTTTCTTTTGCTGAGAAAAATGGGATTCATTTTTAATGATTTATTTATCGGATCGAATTGATGATGGATTTTGTTTGCGTGGGTTTGTAACTATGGCTACGTGAGATATGGGTTGTTCTTAACAGTTTTGGGGGATTGGTGTATTTGGGCTGTCGGATAAGATAAGGCTGATAATTATAAATCGGGGTTCATACAAACCGGGAAAACCTGGAAAAATCAGGGAAATAAATAGTTGACAAAAACCTCAGGGAAAATTCAGGGAAATTTGCGTCAAACAGGGGCCCAGTAATTAAGCAAAATGCTCATAATCATACCCTCCATAGGATTAACATTACTCTATACCTTGGAGGCTCATAACATTGGTTATATTAGAGATACGGGGATGCCCTTTGAGTATGTTTTAGTCCTATTTGCCCCCCCCCCTCCTTTGTTAACATTTGCTCCATAGGATACTCTATATACGGGAAAAACCTGGAAATCTCAGGGAAATTTCTTTTCCAAAAGTTGTATGAACCCTAGATAAGAAATGACAGCCTGGATCTTATAGATAATTTTCGGACTATGAGGATTCTTACCATTTACACAAGGAGGCCAGGGTTTTGACTCCACGACAGAGGCTGGCTGGTCTCCTTGTGTAACATCTGAAGCCCTGCCCTCCTTGTGTAAATGGTATGAATCCTCCTTGTCTGAAAACTATGTATAGTGTTTGAGGTACTTGCATTGTTACTTATAGAACCGGGGTTACAAGGTGTCGTGTAAATTAGGCTTAGCCAATGTTAATCTTAAGGAGAGGACGTTTTTGCTTAATTACTCGGACCCTGATTGTTGTACCATTTTATCGATTTTAATTGTTTAAAGGGACTACTTGTTTTGGGGAAGGGACTAGATCACATTCAGATTGACTGCTTAACGCGTTTCGATGCAGTGTAATCAGGCTTGCTTGATTACCGTTTAATTACAGGAAATGTTTTTTTTTATTTATTAAAGCTCATTATTCGTTTTACTTCGGTAACTTCTTAATCGGGGACGTTACTGATCAGGTGGTTCCACCTTAATTAATATTAAACATTATGGTAAAGAGAAGACCACTACATTTCACTTCAGTGTAGGAAATGAAAACTTAATTTATGCTTCAGCCGTGATAGGTAAATTGATTAGCAGAGTTGTTTCGCAGAAATTGAATGAAGTACTCCCAAGATTTGGTTGGTCCTTATTTACTGTAAATATTTACGTTAAGTACCATAATTTGATAAATATTTTTGAAATTATTTACACAAAGTTTTATCGCCTGTTTAATCAAAAGAAACGTTTCTTAATGCATCTCAATTTCTGATTGTTTTTATTTTCATTTTCATTAATAATTTATTATAGAGGGCCTCGCATTCTAGCATTAATTAATTCCAATTTAATTTAATTTAATGCCTCCCTTCGGGTAATCACTCAAATCACCCTATATTTTTTCGTGTCACTCTTATATCTATTATATCGAAATGATAACGATTCTACGGAATTATTGACACTTTAATAAATAATATCCCGTATCGGATTTCCTCCTGCGTCAAAATTTCCTGTTGGGATTTTATTTACTGTAGGAAAAATAAAAAATAATAAATTTTTCCGTTGAATTATATATGTCTAATTTTCTCCAATTTCGAATTTGGAGCGGAGGTGAACTAAGATATCGCGTGGTCAGTAACGCCGGTCACTCCCATCTGAGAAATATTTATTATAAATTGGACCCTATTGTTTATATTGTTCTCACGTCTTATAGTTTAGTTTTAACACTGTCCCTTAAAGGTATTGCTGCTATTGCATTGTCTGTGTTAATGTTTTCATTTGGGGTGTTATTTGAACCTCATTATAGACGCCATAATCAATATTAATCCATTTTAATTATTTTTCCAATTCTTTAATGATATTGTGTTGATTATTTCAAAGTATAACTTAGATCTATCTATTGGTTTTAATTTGGAGTTTTTTTTTAATTCCTTCTGGGGTTGTTGAAATACACAATGAGTAGTTGATCTACTTTATTTTGAAATTAGCCTAATTATATTTGGAATGCATATAGCCAGTAGGAATAATTTTGTAGCCGTTTTTTCAACGTATCTAGCTAAGTTGATTTTGTGGGAAGAGCTATAGAATTTTTACCTAGCTAATAATTTATTAGTTAGTTTGCTTTGCTAAATTAATTGATTAAAGGCTAACAACCTTCAATCATGATCATGAATTTTAATTATACCACTTCCTTATCCTTCAAAATCTATTTAATTAATACTTTTTTGGGGACTTTTTCCGAGGAAAATGAACTAATAATAATTATAATGAACCATATTTTTTGACACCTACACGCTTAGCTTACAGTCGCGTTAGCTTAAATTATGTAAGAAGGTTTTTAAATAGTTTCCTTATTTTTTTCTTTGACGGGGTAAGTTTTTATTCATAACTTCCAATTCAAATTAAACCAAAAATATAAATTTATACACTTTTACTTTTAAAATCTTGGAATTTTTAACCCAAAATATAAATTGAACGAATTATATTTATAATAATATATTATAATATTTTTATTTTTTATTTTTCTAAATTTGGACTTTTTGGAAGTTTTAGAGAAAAATTAGTACATTGAAGTCGCGTTGATAAATTTAAATTTTCAGGAATTAATATTATTTAAATTTAATTGAAGTTAGATTACATTTCAATTAAACCAAGATTTGATAGTAATTTAACTTTTGATATTAAGCGAATTTATTCCATAACCAAAATCTCTTTATTAATTATATTAAAAAAAAACTTTGATAAGATTAATTAAAATATTGAAATAATTTTTTTTCTTTGAGAAAATGCCGGTAGTTCTTTATCTCACCCATTTCATTGTAAATAAATCACTTTTGAATAGAGAAATATTCAATTTAAAAACCGATTAAATTGAATGATGTTCGCGATTATAAATTTTTCGGCGAGTTTTTGTCTGTTAAATCAAATTTGTGCCTACCCGGGGGCGTACGGCACTTTTATTCGCTTGTTAAAATCAATGGTAGATGGGTAGAAATTTAGTAAATTAGTGGAAAATCGGTTCTTTTTAAAATGATAGAAGAGATCCATTTATTTTATTACGTAGAAAAGACGCGAAAAATTCTTTTTTATATTTATTATTTTTTTTTTATCTGGCTGAGATATTCTTTTTCTCATTAATAATAATTTGAACAGAAATTCTTCTTTATTTTTTTACGTGTTTGGGATTCCTGCGTGGGAAGATAAACAACTTTAAAATGGTCTAAGAACTTTTAACTTTTAAGAATTTAACCAAAACATTAGAGTTTTATCCTTATATACCATAATGTTCTACGGATATTTTAAACATTATAGTTTATCAGAAGTAAATAGGGGGAAGTACGTTTCTCCAGCTTTAGCCAGTGTAAGGCGTCCCTTTATTGTAAAATCACGCTTTGCGGCCCAAAATTTGAATTCATCCAATCAGAGTGAGGCAACATTTCCAGGGAAATTTTCTTTCATACGCCACCACTCGGTCATATAGTTAACTAAAATCGTTCAACTGGAAATTAGCATAGGCCTACAAAATTTGATATAGTTTTTCGAAATCGCCGTTTTCTTTAAGGTTCTGGAACATATTTTTCCTATTTTCATATAATGAGACCGACTTGAATTCCTCTTTAGCCTTTTCTATAATTCAGGCTAGTTGTTAAGCTTAGGCAGAGGCTTAAGTTCATTTTAAAATTTTACGCATCTGATTCTAATCACAAATAAATTAATATAACCAGTAAATATTTAGCTTTATTATTCCATTTTTTTATATAGAAAACCTTCAGTTATTACTATTTTCTTCTGGTTATTATTAAAAACTTACGAGAACAGGATATCAGGCCAAATAAAATTATACGCTGTTACCAGGGCCAGGCAGTCGGCTCCGTAGTCCGTAGCTGGCCCGGCACGGCGGCCAGCTACGGAATACGGAGCCGACCTGACTCTTGAGTTGAATATGCTAGAATGAACAGGAGCAGACGAAAAGAAAATAGTTTCGGGGAAGTGTATTCATCCGCGAGTTCCCGCCAAAAACGCGGTAGCGGAAAGGCGCGAAAAAAACCATAACTCGACGCCTCTCGAAATCCCCTTTGGTACGTACTTCCCCCTATTTACTTCTGAGTTTATGGATTTCAATTCACTTATTTTTAGGGTTTTTTTTTAAATTTTTTGGTTTATTTCAAATGTGAAGTAGACCATTCCATGAATTACTTGTAGAGAAACGAACGCGCAGGGGAGGGAAGGCGACTCGTGCTGCCTCTGGCGGTGGGTGCTTCTTGGTGCAGAGGGAAATACGGTTCAAATACCCACCCAAGAAAGTGACCTCCTCGCACCTGTGGTGTTTGGGCACTTCTCTTCTGGAATTAATGGAATAGTCTATACGCCGTGAGAAATAGGGGGTATAATTAAAGTAGAGATATTAGTTTCGCCACTATTTTTAAGTATTAGTACCTTCAAAGTGTACATTTAGGCTTAGTTATGACTGTTAAGTCTCGTGTATTTTGAATACTAAAAAAGCGGCCCCAGTATTTTATAATTATCACTTTAAATTAATATCTTTAGAGAAAACTTTCGAATTTTCTATTGTTTAAAAAATATGAAGCGTGGAAAATTGGTTCTATAGATTTATTAAAATAAAACATTTCTTTTAAAGTTAGTTTAAATAACGCTATTATTAGATAAAAATATATTATTTAATAGATAGTAATTATTGCATTTTATATCGCCTTATTTTATAATATTTTGAAGTAATTAGATATTTTTTTGGCAAAAACATTCGCAAAGTTTCAATTTCCATTTCCTCGAATGTTTTTAAAAGTAATTTTCTTTCTTCAATTCTTAGTTTGAAACTTTAAATGCATCATCGCGGGTCGAGAAAGTTACTTTGAGTTATTTGATCCTAATGCTTTTATTTTTTTTAAAGATAGATTAGTTGCTAGTCAGATAAATTTTCTGTCCTTAAATGGGGGCTACGCCTTGCCTTTTATTAGAAAGGACTTTAGACAAAAACTTTTTGTACGTTTAATTTTCCAGGATATAATTTTTACATTTTCAAAGTTTTAATCATAATGAAAAGTGAACCGTTATGTCTAAGGCTTATCTTATAGCTTATTTCTTTAGTATACTTAATTACGTATTAGTATTACATTACATACCAAATTCTGAAATTCATTATCTATCAAACATAGTGGGTTAAAAAATAAATGAGATAAATTTGAACTTAAAAATAAAGCCTTGAAGTCTGGCGCCTTCTTTTTAACATAATAATCCACGTGATTTTTATAAAGAGAACTCCGTAGTTGGGTTTTAATTGTGGCGCGTTTAGTTTAAATAATTGCGCGGGTTTTATCAGCCACGTGATGACGTGCCTATTACTTTGTCGTTTAGAAGTGAAAATAGCATGTCAGGATGGCCGAGCGGTCTAAGGCGCCAGACTCAAGGGATAAAAACCCTTATCTCTCCATGAGAATCTGTGAATTCTGGTCCTCGTATGAGGGCGTGGGTTCGAATCCCACTTCTGACAAATATAATTTTTAATAATTATATTAATTACTGAAATGAAAGTCAACCCCAAACACGCGTCAACAACGGGGGCACAACCCCCTGAACTACCATTTGTGATATAATATATAATTTTTTATTGGGAATTCCGTCAACGACGGAGGAGACATCTATGGGTGGTTAATGTCTTTTAAATTGTCACGCTTATTTCAATTCAAAACGTTACTCGGTTGTTTTCGTCCCATTTTGGTGCCGTTTCTATCTCCTTCATTTAGGCTATTAATTTTAAATGTATTTTATTATCTTGACGGCGATAGTTTGTAAGAAATATTTAGTTAGATCTTTAAAATTCCATATTTTATAATGAAACTGTTCGTGATTTTTCGTACCGTTTTAAAATTGAGATGTTTCGAGATAAAATAGTGTAACGAAAACGTTCTTGTAGAGGTTACGGGTGTAATGTATTGCCTAAGAACCAGGTTAAAGTATTTTGTTGAGTAATAGGGTCTGCCAAGATCATAGGCCACGATCTAGGCGGTTTCCAATTACACCCTTTTCGAATTAATGACCTTTTAAACGGTTACAATACATTTTGCAGTCCTACCATTTGCGATAACCTAAGAAATACGTAAAATTATTAATTGTATGCTACATAAATTATTATTTTATGAATTATGATTATTAATTTTTAACGCGGATTGATACGTGTTCTGGCATTCTCTTCAAGAACATTACAACTACTTTCTTCCATCATGATGAAATAAAAATTATTTCAAAGAAATTTGAACAAAACGTTCTAAAAATGTAGTGTTATTATTCGAAATTAAGTTAGAACATTTGATTATTACGGATGTTAGGTTTTTTTCTCTTCAAACCTAGATTTTCAAAAACACAAAATTTAAGAAATTAATTATATAGAATTAAGATTCGTCCAATACTAATGTTTTTTTTTTTAACAAATTCTAAAACAAAACCTAACGGAAGGAAAATAACAAAAAGAAAAATGGTTATGTATTCTGCATCAATGATTTTACGTGATTCTTTTTCAGTTCTTCCTATTGGTCAGTTTAGGTTAAACATCATTTAGTCCTTTCATTGGTCACGCTTCACCGACGATATAGAAACGATTGGTTTTATTATTTTTTTTCACTAACAGGAAGTGTGAGATTAACTTGGAAATCATTGTTTTAAAATCGTGCATGGTTATCCATTTTTTTGCTCCTATTGAAATTTGAAAAGCGCGGGGAAAATTGGCGGGAAAACGTTTCCGTCTTTGGCGGTCTAGATAGTGTCGACACCTATTGGCGTATTCTGTAACAAAACTAATATGATTTCTTTTATTTACTTAAATTAATTTTAATTTAGAGAGGGGAAAAGCGTGCATTTATTTTACTTTAAATTGTTACAAACTTAACAGTGATGATAGTTTATTTTAATTTTGGAGTAATAAAACAGGTTTTCATCTACTATCATATTGTATTACCAAAAACGGATTTATGGGATAAGAACGTCGGAGTTGGCGAATTCACTCCCCATCCTCGCATACTTTGTTGAGAAACTTCGTCTGCTTATATTTTGACTCCACCCACAAATTCTGTATATAGCTACTTCTAGAGATCGAATTTGTGGGTGGAGTCAAAATATAAGCAGACGAAGTTTCTCAATAAAGTATGCGAGGATGGTACTAGAGGCTAAAGCTATGATCCGACGTTCTTATCCCATAAATCCGTTTTTGGTATTACTACATGAATTTCGCATATTCGCTTGGTAGTATCAGAAGTATCGCATATTCGCTTGGTAGTATCAGAAGTATATAATACTTCTCTCCGAGAGAAGTGTACCACAAAGCGGGGTAAGTGTAACGTCACTCTTCCCAACATCGGAACATTTAGAGCAAGGTTACTAAAACGAATCACATACGCCATGTAAATAGTTCCCTCATCATTACTCTATTAGCGTTTAAATATTTGGCAAGACGCGCTTGCGCATTTTTGTCCCTCGTCAAGACGAGGTTTGTGGGATTTAGTGCCAAACAATTATAGAATTCACCTTACGGTGCGATGCCCATTTGTAGTTTGTTGAGCGGGAAAGCAAACCAAAAGGGTGAGCCTGGGAAGAATGACGTTACATAACTAAAGCATTAAGAGGATGCAGAGTGTCATCCTTCTTCTATTATCCCCTTCTGGTAGTATTAAGTCTTTAAAGAACTCTAGAGTCTCGTTAGTATTTTACGTTTCTCAGAAAGAGTTGTATTTCCAATCAATCGTAGTTGCCAGCTCAATTATGGCTACAAAACAAGCAAGACCTAATAGAACAGCGTATACGACGAAGGCCATTTCCAGGCTTTTTAGATGGAGTGGACTGCAACTTTGTTCAAATGTTGCATGAGGTGTTTCCACGTCGATACCCCAAACTCTTTTTAAGTAACGGTACCAAAGGGTAACTTGACTTGACTCGAAAAATGAGCGTAGCCTAAAATGCAAAGTAGGATTAGAAAAGCGTATAAAAAGGTCAGGTAAGGTTAGGTTATTTCTCTGACCATTTATTGGGCTATGGTCATTGGGCAAGTTAGGTTAAAAAGCACTGTTCAGTAACAACCCACCTTTTGTTAACTATTTTCAAAGCTTCCGGATTTATTTTCTTGTTAACCAAATAAATTAATGGTTTCTCAAAGTACTTGGTCGAACTTATATGCATTTGGTGCTGATAAAATTTAAGAGTTTCATCGCCACCGAATCTTGCGTCCAATTCTATTTGGGATATCATAAATGATAGATCATTGAAAAATACTCCCTTGCCAGCAGTAAAAGGATAACAATCATCCCCTGTACGTTTCGTCAAGTCGCAAAGCATGATCATCTCCGTGTCGTTCTGAAAATTAATGTTATCAGAAGTGGATAATAGAAGAAGGATGACACTCGTTATCCTCTTAATACTTAAGTTACGCAACATGATTCTTCCCAGGCTCACTTCCCTTTTTGTTTGCAAATTAAACAAGTGCATGCGCCTTGGCAAATAAATAAGCTAAAAATGTTAATCTGATGTTTCGGGAAGAATCACGTTACAATTAACCTTATTCCTGATTAGCGCCACCTACCCATAGCGGCGACTTTGAGAACTAAATCTGGTGACGTCACTGACGGGCACTCTCGGGGTCTTACCAAAAATGACGTCACCAGATTTTAGCGGCATCTGGTTGGCTTGCCGATTACAGTAGATCTCAAAGTCGCCGCTATGGGTAGGTGGCGCTGATCAGGAATAACTCTAATTGTCCACCCACTTTGTGCAGGTACACTTCTATTATTATATACTTCTGGTACAATTTACCGGAGTAGTTCTTTATTATTCTTGATAGTAAAATGAAAGTTTACCGAATGGCAAATGTTGTATTCCTCGTGTTCTATTAAAGTCGCGCATCTTTCAGTAGACCGAATAAGATCAGGTATTGAGTCGATAGAGACCTTTTTGGTAGCTGTGTAACTAGCTGTCAGAACACTGCTGAAAATGTTGATGATGATCAAAATTTGTAAAATCCAGACTCCGGTAATAATTCTTACAGCTGGTAGTTTTGCGATGGGAAAGTCTTAAGAAGAAAAAAAAATGCCACAAATTTTAAAACTCTACAACTTGTGGACAGATATTTTCATCGGTCCATTGTAACCGTTTTCTGTCAATTTGTAACTTACCTTTTCCCAAAATAGATCCAAAGTAATCAAAAATTTTGTGAGAAAGCAAAAAACACTTCTTATTCTTTAATCCAACAATCCGTTTTTCTATAATCTCAACCATCATCATGAAGAAACAAACGCCAAGCAACGCTATGTATATCTGAAAATGACACCAAAACATTGAATTAAGGGATAACGTCTGTACATATTAAACAATATAGAAGTAGCTTTACAGAAATATTAGCTACTAGTTCATTTTCTCGGTTCACGAAAGCAAGAAGTGATATCTAGTTTATTAGGGAGACCGGAAAAGGTATAAGATGCCTAAATATTCGGGTGCCATAGTCCTAGCCCCCTTTTCAAAATCCAAGGGGGGGGGGCGTAAAAGGAGGCCGCCGGGCTATTTCGCTGCCTCTCCTCAGTCGGAAAATACGTAATTGTCGTCATTCGCGTCGCGCTGACGTGAGTTTTCAAGAACCAATGAGATGCTGGTTGTAATTTAGAGGCGGCGGGGATTAACTCCGAATCTACGTTTGGACTGAAGATAAAGCTGGAAATGTGCACGCGAATTTATACCTTCTCTCTAATAAACTAGATACAGGGTTCGTACGGAACCTGGATAACCTGGATAAGTCAGGGATATGGAAAAAAGGGGAAAAAGTCGGGGATTTAAAATGTTTTCCTAAAATGTCAGGGATATGTCAGGGATTTCGTTTTGTATATCAAACAATGTTCGAACAATGCTAAATATGAGCCAGGTGTGATAAAGTAGGCTCTGGTAAACACCTTAAAATGGTCAGGGATATTGCCAAAATTTGGTCAGGGATAACCTGGAAAAGTCATTGATTTTCAATGTAAGAATTTCGTACGAACCCTGTAGATATCACTTCTTGACGAAAGCTTACGGTTCGAAAATTACGGTAATTTTGGAAAATGGTAAATTACGCCGTAATTTACCGTTCATGGTAATTTACGAAAATTCAAAAATTAAATTATATTGATAGTTTTTAAGCTAAATAATGAAAAATATCACTTGAACACAGCTATTTTTTTTATAGCATAGTATCTTACATTATTTAAACACCGAGTTTTGATGTTTGCAACTCAAAATACTTTTGAACAGCAACATCCATTTTTTCTTCTTACCAATTTTGCGAATTATTGCTATTTCACGTTTTTAGAACAAAATTCTAGAGATGGGCCGATACCAGTTTAAACCGATGCCGATATATCGGTTTAGTCAAATTTTGGTGCCGATATTGGTATCGGTATGGACCCATCTCTAGAAAATTCTAACAACTACAACGAACTCGACAACAAGAATAGACGAGAAGTTCAAATTTCATTTCCTTAATCAAATTTTTCCCACGCTTGCCGTTTGACTTTTTATCACTTACTCATGTCTCATGGAAAGAAATAAGTGCGCATGCGCGGGTAGAGCAAAACATGGAGCTTTTAGACCATTTTCCAAGTGAAGGTAATGAAAATTCGGTGGTAAATTACCAGGGTAATTACCGTTTTCGTAATTTACCCGAGAAAGTCGTAAATTACAGTTACCCTGGTAAATTACCATGGTAATTTACCGATTTAGAACCCTACGAAAGCTTGAATTACGGGTAAATTTTTTAATGTTTCTTCGTGAGGATATGGCATCGGAATAGGAACGATGTCGTTTGTCTAAAAAGTAATTAACACATTTATTTGAGCCAAAATATATTTTTATTGATTGTGTATCGATAATAGACCAAAGCGTATTTTACTGTCGTGCAGAATTGGAAAACCTGGGTTTATATCTAAATTGATTTAAAAGGGGTGCATATGCTAAAATGTTATAATCCTTTGCTATAAATAGTTACGTAGTTTAAGTCTCCTGGTGGTTGACCGATGAATCTGTAAAACAAGAAATTAAAGTTAACATGATCAGTATTAAGAGGATACAGAGTGTCATCCTTCTTTAATTATCCCCTTCTTAATTGCGTATTATAATTTCTAGAGGATTAATAAATACTGAACTGATTTTGAGAGGGTTCCCGTTAGAACAGAGACTAGAGTTACTAAATGCCGCTTTAACTTTACTTCATTTTTCTCACCTTAATCGTTTATTGTTTTCAAATATGTAAAAATTCATTCTGTGCGTGGAATCGTACGGTTCTAGCCAAGGTTTTTCCTGCAAAAATGTTTTGATATTTTTATTTACCAGCAGCGTAATTTGAATATTGAAATATAATTCACAGTAATTGAAGTCAGGAAATAAATAAATATAATGACAATTGGGCCTAAAAACTCAAGGAAAATCGTAAAAAAACCTGGAAAAGTCAGGTAATGTAAATCTGAAATTTCCTGGCAACCCGTAACAAATTCTTAAAATGTGTAATTTTACATTACCTTTAAAGTTTGCCCTGTCAAATTGTAAATTATTTCCGACATAGCGGGTATAGGCAAACGCGTTATATACGCTTGATTTTAAAGATATCGTACAATGGGATAATTGTTAGGCGTAATAAAGGCCTTCTCAGCTCAAACACAGACTCGGAAAATAGACCCAGACCAACTAAGTATCTTTATTTTTCACAGTCTATCTATTGTTACCCGTAATTCGAGAACAATGCCTATATCAAAAGCTAACATTGATTACCATATACATATATGTAAATGTTTTTATTTTTGTCTCTCATATTATTTATGGTCCATTCTTCAATTACCGAAGCAAAGTGGACCTTACGTGACATGCACGCGCAATGTATAGAAGAAAACATTTTACGAGCTAGGTTAATTAAAAATATTGATCAAAAGTATAACTTTTATTTTCCCCCGAGTTAGTCCTATATTTTCCTATTAAAACACATTCTTTTTCCTGTTAATAATTAACTCCTATAATGCCGGAAAATGTTTTCCTATTTTTCCTATAAAGAATTTAAATTTTTGGCTGGGCTCGCTGTAATAGTGCTGAAAATATGTAATTTTAATTTTCATACCTTTAAAGTTTGCCCTGTCAAATTGTAAATTATTTGCGACATAGCGAGCTGCTATATGCAATGATGTTTCATACACTGAATTTCAAAATATTCGATAGTCGACGTGTAAGAAAGATCATCAGCAGATCACTCAGCTTAAACAAACACTCAATAAAGTAGTACTAATTTTTTTCTTCTTCTTTCTTTTCATGATATTGCTAGAGTTTATTTACTATTCGGTCGATAACGGGTTTTTTCTAGGATTGTGCAAAACTAGAAACTAACACGAAGAACAGTAAACATAGTTTATTGCCTCACATTATTTATGATCGATTCTGAAGACCATATTTAGACGAACAATTTACGTTTACGCACTTACTGGAGATACAACATAACAAATAATAACTTAGGTTAATTAATAATATTAACTTTATTTTTGGCTGGGCAGGCAAACCTGGTTGGGCCCGAGTGAAGTTCATTCCTTATTTAATGCATTAATGATGTTGGTTAAACTAAACAAATGTATTTCTCCTTTATATATATATATACCTTTTATTTTTTCTGTAATTTTCTCTTTTTCCTTTCAAGGTAAATTAGGTGTAGGAAAAACTGTAGAGGTACCACGTTGAAAAAAAAACAGCGAGCGTTTATTTTAGTTAACATTGTTACAAAAATTAATCGTAGTTTACTTTATTTTAACTGTTAAATTCATCTACGATCATATTACTCCATGCATTTCGTATATTAATTTTTATTACAATTTATCGTAGTTTGAGCAAACTAATTTTGAAGTTAACTATTTCTCTGTGGTATTTTCGGTTGAGGTAGAAGATGCTTCCGTTGTAGATGTAGTTCCTTCCGTTTCCGCTTTTTCGGTCGTAGTTGTGGTTTCAGCCGTGGTTGTAGTGGCAGCAGCGGTTGTAGTTGTAGCTGCAGTAGTGGTTGTAGTTGCAGCGGCGGTTGTAGTTGTTGGTGCCTCAGTAGTCGTAGTGGTTGTGATAGTTGCTTTAGGCGTAACTTCCTCAACGATTCTACTACTTGTCGATGCTGGTACAGTCGGTATTTCAACTACCACGCTTCCTTCCGTAGTCCCTTCCGGTGTTGAAGTGGTTGTTTCGTTGGTCGCAGTTTCATTGCCTACGCGATCAAAAACCAATCAGTTAAACAAGAACCGGTTCCTGTAATATTTAAACTAATATCTTTTAAGTTTACTGGCATGGACAAGTGGTGGGATTAATTAAGATATTTATTACCTGATGGAATGTTGTAATAAATAATCTGGTAGATGATTGGTGGAGGAAGAATTCCTTGGTAAGGATTGTATCCAAAGCCGAAAGGGTTTTGATTATGAACTTGTTGGTAGTGACCTTGAGGTCCTCGGACGTAGGTAGTCACTTGAGGCGTTACTTGCGGGATATGACGTGGAAATTGGTTGAAACCTACAGGACATAAGTGACATGAATTTATATGTTATTTGTCCATTACTCCAGCTTATTTACCAGTGAAAGGGAAACCAGCTCCATAAAGTTGATTAGGAAAGTTTCGCGGTAAATTTGGGAAACTTTGGAACGTCGTCTGTGGTACTTGAGGAAGTTGGGGTAATTGTAATCGTGGTACTTGTGGTACGGAGGCGGAGATGGACTTGGCTTGATTATGCCTTAAGGAATTGAATCCGTTGAATAAAAATGGGTTTAATTGTTGACTGGCTTGATGCTGTTCGAAACTGTTGAAGTAAAAAGAGTTGGGCAACTGAGAGGCGGCGATTCCGCTACCTTCTTGTTGAGTTGGAGAGGGTGTTGGACCGTTAGTTCCCGGTACTTGAGTTACAGTTTCAACATTAGCGGGGGCAGATGGTGCCGCGGAAGACAATCCAGAGGGTGGAGTCACCAGTAGAGGATCGAGGTTAGGGTTAAATGGCCTCTGAAAATAAAGGTGTGAAGGTGTATTTAACGATGCCAACTAAATGCCCTCTCAGACGGTACAACTTTTTGACCCATCTAGTTGAGTCAAAAGTTGTATTGTCTGAAAAGGTATATTAATTTGACTACAACATAAAAATCTTCTTACGAAAGTCGGTAATGGCGCCACTTCAGTCCTGTGTATGTTGAAATAACTGTATTGCGCTTGCGAATTTACTAGCACGAGAAACGTCGCTAAAACTATGAAACGCTCCATCCTAAAGTAATTATTTTATGAAATATATTTAAATTAAAATATTTAAGTGGGCAAATTTTAATTAACCCCCAAAAGAAAACCCCCAAACCGGCGTCTGTCAAAAATCCCGGCGGGAATTTAACAAAAAAGCCCACACCCTTTCGTTGAAATCATCGAAAAAAAGAAACCCTCCCTGGGGTCTTAAAATCAAAATCGACTTGAATGTCACGCGAAAGATTAGAAACTTAAGTTTTGGGATTTACACGGTTACTAGGTCAATTTTTCTTTAATTTTAAATTTTGTAAAAGAAAATTGAAACAAGTTTTTTTTTTCGTGATTTTTACGCCAAATTATTTTATTTATTTTTTTGGAAAAGACACAAGGTTTGACATTTGGTCTCTTCGTGACGAATTTCTGTCCTAACTTTTGATGAAAAAAAGGTTCTATTCGAGTTCCATTTCTATCTTTTATCTTTGTAAAACTATCAATTTACAGTTTTTTTTATTTTTTAAACATGAATTACAACTATATAGTTTAAATTTTGTTATTATTATTATTTTATATTCAAATCATAATGATGGGGAAACGAGTTTTAATGGTGACTTTATGCCTATAGGCGATTGTAAATCTATGTACTAGGTTACTTGACACCAAGTAAAAGGCTATGGGACCCTTCTTAGATATATGGTAATACACTCGGGTCGACTTTGTACATGCACCATATCCATTCCATATTGTCGTGAAATCACGTTTCTATGTTATTTTCTTAGGGTTTTTTCTCGTGAATCATTTATTATGGGTTTACACATTTACCGTTATTATTTTTCCTATATAATTTTTAATCCTGATCTATAAATTTATATTGCAAACCACGCCATATGCCTGGTATTTTAGAAATGAATTTTTAAAAACCCGATATTTCAACTTTTCAAGGTCTTAAATATTAATTTCTTTTCTTTTTTTAAGTTGGCGACGGTAAACAGGTGCAGATTTAAGGAAATAATTAAGGTCTTAATTGAGTTAATTACAATGACGTGGTGTGGGTGTGAATCAATCATAATTATTAACGGGGTCCTAACTCATGTCTAAGTGTTTACTAAATAATTTCTAATATGGGAACTTGGTTACTAAGAAATCCTTTCCTTCTTCAATTTCAAAATATATATATATTTTTTTTCTTTTAGTTTTGTTTATCATTTAAGATCACAGAGTTTTAGTTGAGGAGGCTGAATTTAAAATGAACGAAAAACAAATTTGACACCGTTAATGTTATGGTAAATTGAGTATTTATTAGTTTTCTTCGAAAACGCTCCTAGATTAATATAATGTGGTTGAGTCGAGGGGCAGTTCACTCTCGTTTTCGGAGTAGATTTAATTGATTGTTTTTAATTAGACTAATTATTATTAATCAAATTCCATCAAACAGGAAGGACGCTATGGACGGTACAGAAATAGTTTTAATTTAACTAATTGCGTATATTTTATGAATGACGAAGGAGTGAGCTGCCCCTCTTATTTGGGTGTTCCTACATTTGAAGAAATATTGAGATTAGAACTAAGAAAGTTATGATGTCACGAACCGGTTGATTTTATTTTTGAACTCGATTTGCTTACCAACTCAAATTAACCCTTTTATACGGTAAAAGAGCAACGGCACGCGTTATATTATGATAAACAAAACCTATATAGTAGCAACCATTAATTTGTAGTTAAATTGTAACTGATCAGGGATACATACAACTACTTGGAATCTTTGTGACCCCATATACCCGGGTTTGAGAATTTACTATCCGTCACACCTCATAATTCTCATGGCGTATTTATAACTGTGATTTCATTGGGTCTTCCCGAAAAATCCGCCTAGATACGTTGAGATAATTCTAAATGGCTGTGCGGTGATACTGATTACTATTAGCCATATGTATTAATGGGATAATATATTAATCGGGAATTATGGATCAAGAACAGTTGTTTTCTTCTTGCGCAAGCCTAAATTGTATCAAAACTAATCTACACCAAACTAGTTAACTTTATAATAGTTACGCAAGTTTTTGAAGGTTAAAACTTTCGCTTCTTTCCTAATATCAAGTAATTATCTCTTAAATAGAAGTTAAGTAATCAATCTAATTAATTAGTTCAGACTTTTGGAAAGTGTAGTACTAAATTAAATTACCATCTTATAGCCCACAAAATTAGATCTCCGCAAAATTAAATAATGATGAATTAATGAATCTTACACTATTTTTATTAATCTTACCAACGTGCTAAGAAAGTATCGTTTAAACAGGGCTTATATAAGAAAATAATAATAATTTAAATTATAATATCCTACTAAATATTCAAGTTTCGCGAAATAAAAATTCGCATTTTAATATTACGTGTAATCATAATTGAAATAATTTAACTGACTTACCTGTGGTGGTAAGATATTCCGACGGAAACGCTTTAGTTAGTTGTTCCAACTTCAAATCCTTGGGAGAAAGTGAGGCGAAATAAGCCGGAGAATCGGATGATATTACTTTTCCCCACTATAAAAGGGTTAATTTTAATTTCTTTTTCAACTTAATTCTTGAAAAACAGCGGGGATTATTGAGAAGAGGGAGGGCAGGGCCGTGTTGGTTAAATGATGGATCCAGATACAATCTAACTAACCACTCGCTTTTAAAGAAGGTCTTCGAAAAATGGGGAGTTTCCGACGACGTCTAGCCGAAAAAGAAAATACTATATAATCCTTTTCAAAGATTCGATATACTTTCACTGTTAATCTTTTAGTTTACCAAAGAAATGAAAGAAATAAAAAAATAGTAGCCCTCGATGGGCGCGGTGCAGTCGCTAACAAATCACGTTTAGCTTGCTTTTTCCATCTGTTTCTAAAGCACCGTTAAGTTTATTAGGTCGGACCGGGGGAAATCTTTCTTCTTTTTTTATATTTATATCGGAATGCATACAGCTTTCTGGAATCAATGTGTAGTCGTTTTGTACTAATAATGTATGACGGATTTTTCCTGGCGAATAATCTATCTTACTGCCTTTTGCACCTTGCGCGCGCCTAATAACTCGCCTTGCTATCAACCAATGAAATAACAGTTCTAGAATGACGTCACATGTGAGTTACGAGGTGTGAGGTAAGCTCTCAAGTCCGGCCCACAATACCCGCGTAGAAATTAACGTGGGGCACACTTATTTATTCCAATTAGCTTTATGCATTCCTGTTCATATATATATATATATATATATATTTGTAATATTCTTTCTTTCGTCATAACTGGTCCGGATCATTTGTTACATCCCACTAATTTAGTTCGTCTTAACTTTAATTGTTCCGGAATTATCTTTAAAATAATTTCAGTTTCCAGCTTTCTTTAGGAATATGTTTTTGACCGATTATGGTCTCATTATGTCATTGCGGGAGATGCATTCTTAAGAAGCTATTGAGATGTTGAATAATTTATATTATTAATCGTTTTATCGTCAACAGAGGTTATACCTCATTTTTTGGGAGATAATAATTCGAACAAGACTTCGCGGGGAGTTTATTTTTAATTGAGTTTGAACTATGGGTTGACGGTTTTGGGTTGGGTGGTTTTTTTTTTTTAATTCGATAAATTTCGTAATTTTTTTTAGGTGTGGCTATTTTCGATAATAATTTCGATTATTTCCAATTGTGTCAGTTTTTATTTGGGACTAACTTAATTGAATTAGTTTAATATTATTGTTATATTAATCTAGGGCCCCAATTTATAAGCCTGAAATTATCATTTGAAAGGTTAATAAACGATATTTCAAAGGGAGTATAGAATTAAAGTAAAATATAGACAGACATTTAATGAAATGTCATAAGCAGCCAATTTGAGAAGTATGACAATAATACGTGAAATAAGAATCGAACCTTTCATTTTATTTATTTATAATAAGGAAACGAATATCATCATTAATTATAAGAATTTTTTATAAGAGTAATAATAACTGTAAAAAAATGATTGTTAAAACTTTTCAATTTTAATTATTGATGCCTCGTTTCAAATCTCTTTATACCATGAAGAATGTTGGGACTTGCAATTATTTTAATTTTTTCTTGACCGACGTGGTTTTTCTGGTCTGAATTTCTTTGGTTGTTTTGTTCCCTTTAAATTTCTTCTTTCGTTTTTTGGCGTATATTCCTAAGCCTTTTCGAACCATGACGCCCTTCCACCAAGCTTGGACCTATTATATAATATCAATTTTTGATACAAAGTTTTATAATTAATATTTTTATTGATAAGTCAGCCCTGAGGGAACCCCTTTTAATTTCCAATTTCACTCCTATTTTTATTGGCATTTTGACAGGTAGATTTAGGCCTAAAGTTTATGTCTTAACAATGTAAATTTATGTGAAAAACAGACCAATTATTATTAGTCTTTATTTAAGAGGGGCGAGTTCTGGGAAGAATAATTTGCATAAATATAATATATATCTACCCTGATAATTGCTTTCACTTCAATGGCCTCTCGCTCCATTTTGCTTTTTAATACTAGTTTTTCGATAGTATCTTGTTTGATAGTTTGCATGTATAATTTGCACTGTCAAAAATGTGTTTATTAACATATCATTGACGCGATAATTTCGAGCCTTTTTGACTGTTTTTTTCTTTTTTAAATACATACATACCTCTTCTGTCATGTTTAAAATTACGTATTTCAAACTTTCAATTTCATCCCTTAATTTCGCAATCTCGTATTTATCGTTTTTCATCTGATCGTAAAGTTTTATTTGGCAGTGGTCCCTCTCGATTTTTAATTCCTTAAAAATTATAAATCCCTAAATTTAAGATTTTATGTTTTAATCGGGATTTTTATAAACCACTAACCTGAATTTTAAGTTTTAAAAATGCTTCTATGGATTCTTTAGCGGTAATTTCCCTACGTAAACTAGATTTTAGGTCCTAAAAAAAAAATAAGAGTTCAACCAATTTTGTATATATTATACGGTAATTTATATGATGGGGGTATAATTCTTACATCTTTCTTTTTAATCATTTTCGACTCCTTATCGGCTAATAGATCTCGGGAAACTATGACGTCATGTCTTAATTTATCGGAAGCGAGAATAACTCTCAATTTCTCCTCTTCTTTTACTAGATCCACTTTATTTTTAATCGTTTCGACTTTTTCCTCTAAAATACCCAATTCGCTTTCGGATTCCCGTTTTGTGATTGGCAAACGTTTAATTAAGCTTTCTATTTTGGCTTTGTTTTCTTCTATCCTTAATTAAGTTTAAAATTTAATTGGGGGTGGATGGTATTTTATGCCTATTTGTTTTGTTTTTACTTTAGTTTCTTATAACTAATCCTGTTTTGATTAATTCTTTCTGATTTTAAATTATTTTGAAACGTTGTGTAGGTTCCTGTTTGTTTAATTTCTTCCGTAAGATTCTGTATTTCGTTAAGAAGGTATTTTCTTTCGAATTCGAAGGGTTTTTCATTTCCCTTTATAAATAATAAGTTAATTTGTGTTATTTTTTATTTATTTGATTCTTTTAATTAAGCCTACCGAATTTGCATATTGCGCGATTTCTAAATAATCCGCGGTTTCGTCCAAAATCGCGGTTATCCAGTTAATTTCGTTCGCGTTAAAATTGTTAGAAACGCGATTATAATTCAAAACATCCTCCATCTCCAAAAAACGCGAAAACCCACGCGCTCAACCAAGGCCTAACTTTCAAAAATATAAACAAACGGCGTTGCCTAGCAACGACCCGGCATCGAACTTGACGTCACAAGAGAGAAAATACGTTCCGCGCGCCATCTACGGAAAGCGGCCAAAAACTGATAAAAATTTCTTCCGAGACCACGTTCGGCCATCGTCTTACACCCGTCGTGAGGTATGTACCGATTTTATTATGTGTTTCAACCTGTTTAAAACTTATTTAGAATTAAAATATATTTACCTTTATCTTCCTTACATTCTATTCTTCTAAACTAATAGTAATTATTAGGGTTTTAAGTAATTAAAAGTTAGATTATGTTCGATTGAAAAATACTCGTATCCATTAACCCGTGTAGTGAGTCTGACGTGGTTTAGGCTTAGGACAAGGCTTAACTTTTTCCCTCTATTTTTGCTTCACAATGGATATCGGATTGATTTTAATTATGTTTCAGGTGTTAATTAACTGACCACATAATGGCTGATGCTGCAACAAAACCCAAAAAGAAGGCAAAGGCTGAAATTGCCCCCGCCGCTGCTGCTCCACCAGCTACTTTGAAAATAAAGGAGCCTATTAAAGTTGGAAGGTATGTGAAGCTTTCTATCTTATGTTCTTAACATGTGTTTTGTTCTTTGTGGCTAATTTATTTCAATATACTTTAGGTTGTATTGTAAGGGAGTGTTTGTAGGATATCGTAGAGGTTTAAGAAACCAACACGAGCACACTGCTCTTCTTAGAATTGAAGGTGTTACGAGAAGGAGAGAAACGGGATTCTACCTAGGAAAAAGATGTGCTTTTGTATATAAAGCTAAAAAGTAAGTTTATGTTAAACAATATAGAGTTAACAATTTCTATCAATGTTTTCTCAATTTTATCATAAATGTTTACAAAGTTGATTGTTTTATTATTTTCTTCAATTTATAGTAAGACTAGAGTTCCCGGCAAGAAAGATAAGTTCACAAAGATCAGAGCCATTTGGGGTAAAGTTACACGTGCCCATGGTAACAGTGGAATCGTCAGAGCAAAGTTTAAGCGTAATTTGCCAGGGAAAGCCATGGGAAGGCGAATAAGGATCATGCTTTACCCATCTAACATCTAAAACTTGTATAAAATTTATGGAAATAAATGGCTTAACGGCTAAACAAAATTTCATGTCTCAACTTTTTGTATTTTGTAACAAAATAAAAGGTGCTCTGGTTTTGAATTTTTGAAACTTAAATAAATTATAATGGATCCAATTATAAAATCTTACTAGTAAAATAGGAAAACAGCAGATCATTAGATTTAAATTTTACATTAAATTGTTTTCCCACGTGTTATTGAAGTTTTTTCACTTTTAATACACTATACTGAGTGTAGATGGCGCTAGTGTCTGCGCGCTCCTTAGAGATTTTCTGATTTCCTCTCCCCCCCCCCCTTCAGTATTCTTTTTAGTCAGGCTTATGGCTGCATAGGACACTTGAATGATGTCTGTCCTTTTGAAAATATATGAACTTCCGCAATAAATAACTTGTTTCCATCATATTTAATTAAACTGAACTTAATTTAATTCCGTTTATGACCATGACTTTGCGATATAATTTCTTAACAGCCCTCCTTAACCTTAATTGTTTTGAATTATATAGTAATGACAGCACTTAGCCTTCGACTGTATTATTATCTATGGGAACATAACATAAGGTGACGCTACCCTATTATAAAAGTTTAGGTCGACAAGGGCGTAGTCTAACATTGACATAATGTCACCCAAGCTTATAAATTTAATTGAAACACCATCCTTAAACACACCCAACTGTAGGAAGGACATCGTTACCTTTTAACCTTACAGCCTACTGATATTTTTTTTTAAAGGAAAACCCATCCGGTATTTGTTTATTAGACTACTAACACAATTAAAAATAAATATCATCCAAATAATATTGGTGTATATATAACACACCCAAACTTTAATTCATTCTTTATTTCAAAGTCAATCGTTGTGGTATAAACACTTCAAACTGAACTTAAAATGAACGGGTTGAAAGGCGTACTTTTATTTATTAGTTTAATTACGATTAGTTTGGTAATTAAGTCGGAGGAATACGCTCTAAGATCGGGTTCTACGCATGTTACGAATCCTTCGGTTGAAAATGAAACGTCCAAAAGAACTCATAACGTCAGGAAAATCGGGTTTCATAGTTTTCTAGATGATAAAAATTCAGATAGCAATGATCCGGGCAGAAATTTGAATTTTTTGAAGTTGAAATCAGTGCCCATTGCTGCTAGGGCCGCATTGTTGGGTATGGCCCTGGCCGCCCTGTTACCGTCTTTGGGCGGTTCTATCGGGTCCATTTTTGGACAAGCACCTGTACCTGTACCCTTACCTTATCCCGCTCCTTATTACGGATTAAGGGCCTTTCCCAAAATAGCGGGTTTACCTCATCGTTTTAATAAAAGGTAATTTTTAGTTTGTTATAATTTTTTTAATTAAAATAATTCACAATGCGCGCCTTATATTCTAGGTCAATTAAAAATATACCCAAACCGAGTAGATTTGATTACGACGAGGAACAATTAATTGATATTCCGACTGAAAATCGTAATTTACATGAAACCCAAATGCTTCTCCGCGATGGTGATCAAATTTCTCGTAATTGTTTGAACGATTTGCATTACGTCAACGCTTCTTGCCAAGAAACGTTTTTATGCAAAATTAACAGCGATCTTGAGGAATGGAATAGCGTTTGCAATCAGGCTCTCGAGTTGGCGATTGAGTAATTAATTTAATATGATAATTAAGAATTTAAATTCTTATAAAAATTTTCGTTCATTTTAGAACCAGCGAAGTTTCTGGTATGAATTTACCATTGTTTGTAAACGGGCGACTTTTTCGAGCTTGGAAAACTGGTCGGGATGGTTTAGATTGTGAATTGGTGTACAATGGTTGCCAGAAAAGCGTACCTCAGCTTCTGAATGCCATTGGTGGGTTGTGGGTACCATAAATGAAGAATTTTTAAAAACATTATTCTCACTCCAAAAAATTTATTTTAGAAGGTAACTTATTTGTATTTAATTTATTTTTGATATTCAATTATCCAAATTACACCAATATCATATTTCTCTGCTTAATTTTGTATTATTTATTATTAAAATTATTATGACCAATGTGCGTGAACGTCTTTAATGTTTAAATAATTCTTATTATTTAATTTAACTTAATTTGGGGCGTGATTTTAAATAATTTTGTGACTTTTTTTTCCAATTTTTTTAATTTGGGGGAGGGGTAGGGGACTTGACTAGAAAACTACCTGTAACTGCTGTATTAGATATACATTATAATGGTTTAATACGTCTCTAAGCAATAAATAAATTTGCGCGTCTACATTTTGTAGCTGGGTTATTTTTCTTTATATTTTAACATAATTATTGTATATAAATTAATTAGCACTGAGGTCGTATACTGGTTATTTTATGTAGACCCTAACGTAACAAAGGCGTTATGTTCAAAAGTGGGTAAATTAAACGATGAACTTAACGTGTGAGGGCATGATGGGTAAACTGAGGAGCAGTTCCCATGATCAACTCCAACCCTGGCTGCGTCGTAAAAATAGTCTACATTGTCCGCCTTACGTTTGTATCTCGTACCTTTGGGTCTAAAGGTCAAGAAGAGTTCAAATTTAGTCTAAAATTCAGCCGCTTCCATTTATATGAACTGAACTTGGGAATAGGGTCGCTACTTACTTGAAAACAGTATCGATGGCGTTCTGAAATACTTCCAATTCAGGGGATAATCCGCTTGAAGCCACTTCCTTGTAGATCTCGCAGACAAAGAGTTGTTTGCACGAGCCATTGGCAACTCCCCACTTTTGAAAGGCGTCTTGTAACATATGCAGAAACGCGCCCGTTTTCTCTTTACCCAATAATGGTAGCCAAGCGTTCCCTGGGTCACCGTCAGCTATGGATCGTTTACCAAAAGCGGCTAATGCACCGCCTGTCCGTTAATTGAACTATTCAAACAAGGCTTCTGGCATTCTTAAAGAAACTGAAATATAATTACCCAATCCTCCTCCGCCTAGTAAGACCATCATAGCTGGTAACAGGGACAGTCCGTAGAGCACCCCACTCATCATGACCGTTCTTAACCCAACTTGAGCTCCCACAACGGGACTCATAAAGGTCTGCCGGTTTACGAAAGGTCCCGAGGTCACTGTTCCTTGTTTAGTTTTGTTTGCATGCTCGAAAGGGTCTTCCGCGTCGAGGTAGTCATCGGATTTGTTAGTGGTGGTAGTTGAGGAATGTCTCTTGACGGTTGAGGCTAACTTGGCTCGGGAATTGCCGACCAAAACCACGATAACCAGTCCCAGAAATAGCGTTAATTTTGTTGCCATCTGAACTATATCACTGTGGGCTGAATTCGGGTGTTGTTAGACTTAAACAAACAAACTCTTTCAAGTTAGGTTGGTCATGTAAACATGCATGCCAATTTATCTAACTCCAACCCCAAGATACAAAATCTTTAAACTTACTTGGCTTTGAGAGCCTTTACGGGTAATCCAAATAGTTCATAGATGCGGAGAACTTCCTGTATCCTTCCTAGTTTTTCAAATAATAAAATGGACGTTTGACCAAGATGCCTTTATATACCCAAGTTGTTTTTCTTTGATAAAGGCGTGGTCCCATTTGACCAAGTCTTCTGACAAGGTGACGGCCCTTTGAGACGTCCGATATACAACCCGGCTAGCACCTCCGCCTTTCATTCAAAATCGCTGGACCTTAATAAACGAATTACGTTTGGTTATGTACATCCCCAAAAGCTTCGCATTATATTTCTTCCCTTTTGTTACTGACGTTGTACGGATTACTTCCGCGATATTATAAATTGGACCTATTGTTGCGTTTTAGATTACATTTCATTGATCGCGAGAAGTTAACAGAACTTTAGTTTAATTGACGATTTCAACCGTGTACAGTTTTTGTGTCTGACATAAGATAATCTTCCTCAATGGTCACTACTACCAGTATAGTTATGAAATTTGGAAATATTTTATGAAAAATGATGGAAATTGTACATGCGTTTTATTATAATTAGGTACTTTTGCAATTAAAGCAAAGCGCTTAATACTAATATAGTGTGCAACAATTCAATTATGATAAAATAGCCTAAATAGACTAGCATGATAAAATTAACTGGACATAAAATGTGCATGTTGTCCATTCCAGGTATTCCCAAAAGTTTATTGGACGCATTGAAGCGTTATAATTGTTATCCCCCCTTATAATCGCCCTTGCAATGTTTGTTATTGAATCAAGTTGTCGACCACGACAGAGAAGGTCACCGTTTCTCTTGATCCGTGACTGTTTCAAGAGTGCTCAAAGACATTTTGTTTAGTTTTTTTTATGGAATGTGGGCCAAGTAAAATTCTGAAAAACCATAACATCCAGTATTTTTGACTTTTAATTAATATTTATTATGTAAAATGACTTGGTAAAATACATGGTTTTCAATAATGGGAAGTTGGAATTCAACTTAAAATGATCAAAATATTCGCTTATTTGTACGTTGAATCAATCTCAAAATCACAATTGTTAAAAATGATTAGAAGCACGTGTTCAGTTCACGTTTCGGATGATTCCGAATCAGAACTGATCAGGTCTCTTAACAAATCCTCCTCTAAACTGGCGCTAATCGAATTTTCAATTTCATTTTCCTCAACTGGGGTTAAAGCCGGTGGATCATTTTTGGGTTTTGATACTCTGTCCTCCGTCTCCGAAGATTCGGTTGACTTTGTGGTAGTGCTTTCACTGTCCAGGGGTGATCTTGGACAGGCCATGAATGACCTCAAACACTGTCCGCAATCGAGCTTCCCCTTTTCAAAGGCCTTTAAATAAGTTGAAAATAGGAATTTAGAGATGGGGTAGGGTTCCGTTTTCTCCAATTCTTCTCGTTTCCTGCGAAGAATTTAATTAGTGATAAATTAATTGATTAATTTAAATCATGTCAGGATTACTTTAATATAACATCAATATCCGAGGCAATATCGCCCAATGGCATTGCGTGCTTTTTTTGACAGCTGTATTCGCAGACTGCGCGGCTTTTACACGCTGGGCTACGAATGGAATGATCCACAAAAACCTTTTCGAGATAGACCATTAACTGCGCGGCGTTTAGTTCAATTTCTTCCAATGTTTCATCTAAACGTCTTGATTTTTTAACCTAAATATGTTGAAATTTTGAATTTTATATTACGAATGCTTTCGAACGAACCGCGTAACTCCATATACAGGGTGTTTCTGATAAGTCTGCATTTCACAAATTAAGGGGGGATGTTCTTTGGGAAATCGATTTTGAGTCGAAAATGTTCTGTACTTCTATCTATTTCCATTTTGTTTCCCCCTAAGGGACACTGTTTTCGAGTTAAGATTGCATCCAGAGTATTTTACGGATGACCCCTTAAATTTAATTAAGAAACTGATTAAGACAATGGTTTCTAACATTCCTATAAAACACTTTGACAAATCATAACTCGAAAACAGCGTCCATTGTGGCAAACAAAATGGAGATAGAAGTTGCATTTTCGACTTAAAAATCTCCCAAAGAACATCAACCCCTTAATTAATGGAAACATCATACATCATTTATGCAACCATTAAATAGCGAAGTATAAAAATTATAATTTTGATTCATTACCCCATATTTCTTCAAGTATTTCTTTTTGGCGCCAGTCGCCGTTGTGGCTAGAGATCCTAGACTGATAGCCCCGAGATTGACCCCGAAAAACGGTAAGAGAACCAGTCCGCTTAGTGCCATAAGTCCCATTAAGGGTAGACCCAGCGTCGATGTGAATAACAAATCACCTTATTACCAAAAATAGATAAAAACATTTATTATTTATAAATTTATATGGGGTTAGCAATTATAATTACCTAACGCGTTCATTGGATTAACGGGAATGGGCGCCAATCCACCACCTGTAATTGGGATTAAAGGTCTCTGCCTCAAAACCACGCTGGACAATGGTCGTCTAATTGGGGCTAAACCGGATCCGAATGGGACAGTAAACTGTTTAGGGGATATTGGCGGGTAACTTCGGGGTTCAAGTTGTTGATTCGTTGTTAGTGATGGAAGAATTAATACTATTGTTGCGAAGAAAGCCTTTAGGCCCGAGTTCCTCCAATTCATTCTGAAATTCACACCTAAAGATTTTAATTAGAGATGCTAAACGAAGAAACATCAATTATTTCACCCCAAAGAATTTTATTAGACATGATTTTGGGCTTTAAACAATATTTTAATTTAATCTTACTTAACTTAAATACTCTCAACCATCATAATTTGAATAATGATTACATTGTCACACACATGCTTATAAAAATTAAAGGACCATTTTATAAAACAACAAAACACTTACTTAAAACGACGTCTTACGCCCGAAGCTTTTCCAAAGAAACTCACTTACAAACTGGACTATGATGCCAGGAATAAATAAAAACCTTCAAAAAAAGTTCAATCATAGACCGGTTTCTCGATTATTCTTTCTTTTTCTTGGTGTGTATGCACTTTTTATATCTTTTAATATTTATTTTTCCAAGTTAGAGCAGACCCCGGAAGACACTAGCTCTAGAGGGGTTTGTTTTTCTAATCTTACCCTACCCTACACCCTAGTTGGAAACAAAATCAGAAGTAACTAACTAGTGGACTCCTTAGTCCAGAATTTGTCTAACTCTAAAGATGACCAAAGGATAGAATGATGATATTATTAAATTTATCTTTCCCCAATATCATCTTCAATCCCCCATCCCTCTTTCGCCAAAATAAAATTATCCCGAACTAATTTGTAGGTAATTCTAAATTTCCATTTTTGTTTTTAAGGAAAATTTGGTTCTACTCTTACGGCTGGGCTTGTTTAATGTTAGGACATTCAAAATTGTACATCCTCCGTTTCGCTTCTCTAATCAAAGGGATTCCAAAGTATACGAAGATGTTGAATTTACTTGCGCTAGTAGACCGTGTCACATTCTCAAATTTCCTATATCGTATTTCATTGGGTGTTGAAGCGTACTGTAGGCCTATAGTTTGTCGTTGCAGCAAACAGGGAAGACTCTAAAGTGGGAGATTTATGTCTGTTGTCTTGTGACTTTATCGTCTCTAGTTTGAAAGAAAACATGTTACATAATGTAACTAAAGTGTTAAGAGGATACAGAGAGTCATCCTTCTATTATTATCCCCTTCTGGTTCCACTCGGGAAAGTTGAAACCAAATCGCGGGCTTGACCATACCTTTGAGGCTTATTTAAAATATTTCCTCGACCCTTGTAAGTAATGACCCAACGTATTTCAATATTAGAGGGTCCGTTCTTTTTCTTTATAACTTTTGATAAGCTAAAATAAGAACCATATTTAAAAGATGAAGTTAATGTAACATTCTCAATAGACCGATGGTTTTCTAGATCTCCCATACGATTAAAATTATACCCTTATAAAAGTTAAGTGGACTTAAATCCATCCATCTTTACACCGGTTGGTTTTGGTTTTATAAAATTGGGATAATAAGATGAAAAATATCAAGGTTAATGTATGGAAGGAAACTGTGTATAATACGAATTTCACGGCGACTTCCATCCCATCTTTCTCCTCAATGATGGGGTGCATGGAGTAGTGGTTTTATTTTCTAATTACACCCTTATTTTCATTTATTTCCCTATCACTTCCTTGTCCGCTAAAATAATAATATTATGAACGCGAAGAAGAACATTTTTACTCTTAAATTTTTCAATTTAATTGCCCGTGTAAGACTTTAATTCGACTTGGGGATAATTTTTGGCGTAACATAACCGCAACGCGGTCTCTTAATTTTATTACAGACTCGTATCTATGTTTCTTATAAAAATTTGTCATTTTTCTATTTTGATATAAAATGCATCCTGGATTATTATATCATCTCTATAAATTACATTACGTAAACATTCAAAATTAATTATTAAGCGTACATAACACGGTCGAGGTTTCGAAAAAATGTCTTAACCGTTTTACCGAAAGACAATGAGACTAGCTTCTTATTAACTTTTGATTTTATATCATGTATCTGTAGGAATTTTTTGATTCCTGCAATATTCAAACTTTCAGTTCATATACTCGAAAATTCAGCTGCAAAAATTTTAAATGCACGTGTAAGGAAGGGTGTAGAGGGTTCAACCGCCAGCCTTTATTTTGTTCTAGTTGAAGCTAATACCACCTGCTCGCAAACGCGTGTTTTTAGTTATGGTAGATTCCCCTATATCGTAGCCTCTAGCTAAAAATGTAATATCTACCATAAAATGCAATATTTGTCCCGCATTAGATATCGTAGTTTTCAAAAGTTGTCATGGAAGAAAACTTTTCCGAGTTGAATTCTCATACTCTTCAGCGGGAATCTAACGCCAATCAAACCGTGGATAAACCGACGCAAAATTCGCCAGTTAAATGCTTTATTTTATTATTAATAGTGGCCATTTTGAGCACGCTTTTATCGCTAGTGGTCATTATATATCCGTGGCTTCCTCCGATTGAATTTGGCTTTTTAAGTACAACCACGGTGTTGTTTTTCAGCGTACCTTTATGGATTACAAACACAAGGTTTAACGAAGAGAATCGTAAAGCTTTAAGTAACAAGAAACTGATATTAATTTGGATGTTGAAAGACACTGCCGGTACTATGTCCTCTACGTTTAATCACCTTTCTTTGAAAACCGTGTCCCCGTCAATCGTTTCAATCATTTCCTCTTGTAATCCTTTCCTGGCTGCCATTTTTGGAAGAGTTTTTCTGAAAGAACCTTTAACCACGGTTAAACTAATCGGGTTAACGTTCACCGTGGCTGGTATGATTTTAACGACGTTTGTGGCCGATCCAAGTGGTGTCAATCTAAAGATTACCTCGAGCACTCAAGTTATTGGTTCCTTGTACGCCATTGCCAGTGCCTTGTGTTCAGGGGCTCTGTTTGTGTTGTGGAAAAGGCTAGGCAATATAAATGGAACATCATTAGTAGTAACCAGCGCTATTAATGGTTCCGTTATATCGTTGGCTATGAATTTAGCCATTGAAGGATACGTCATTCCACCATGTGGTAGTGCCGCTTGGTTCTTAACTTTCGCCGGATTGACCAATGTCGCTACGGGACTGTTGTTGAATTTGGCGTGTAGGTACGGGGAAGGTGGTATCGTTTCCGCCTTACTAACTGGAATGTCTGTAATTTTGTCCTTCATTTGGCAATTGGTGTTTTTCAAACATCATCCTGGAACTTTGGAATGTCTCGCCGGGTTGATGGTTCTCATTGGGACTACCTTTAATGGGTTCGGAACATTTTTAGGCAGGTTTAAGTTGTTTAGGTTCACGATTTGATGTATGGCGCGAGATTGTTATGTTTTCGATTTCTTAAATCAAATATATACCTTTTGTATGTACTATTTCGTTCAATTCGGTTCAGATCCGTTCCGCTTAGCTTAGAAATCTTCCCTACTTTAAGCGTGTATTAGTTCAATATAATTAAACAAGCGCGAAACTAAATACTAGAAATCACTCGAGCATTAATTTTAGATGTTTAATATAGTTAAATATCGCCATCTAGGTATTTATTCACTCGAATTTAATGGATTAAACATATACTTAAGTTGTGGAAATTTTAATTAAATTTGCTTTATTTTTAATATAATAGATACAGCTAAATATTTTTTAATTTTTATAACCCTACTTCTCCCAATTTCCAACGACGCTAAATACTTGGTCTTTGTAAAATAACATCCATACCAATCCTCACGACACCTTAATTGACTTTGTGACATCACAGCTCTCCTTTCAACGTAATTAAATTTTAAGTAAAAAGAAAATAATACTCAAGACTCGTATGTACATTTAAAATTTTATTTGGTTTTAAAGGCAATTATATGAAAAACGTTATAAAAACATGAACATCACATTTAATTTTTATTTTGAGAAGCTTAGGCGACGAATAACAAAAACTTGCCAGCAGTTTTTCTTGCTTTGTTTTTTTGCAGACAATACGCGACGCTCACATTTTTAAAGTACAATTATTTACATAAATTAATGATTAAAACGTTACAAAACATGATATTAATTAGTGACGTAACAAAAATGACGATACTATATTTAATATAAATACGTCCGAAAATGTTAATAAGTTAAGTAATAATTAAGGCCGCGTGGTAATTAATCTCTTAAGATTGCTTTTTTTTATATTTAAAATTTGGCGGGAAGCAATTTTTACAGCAATATATTAGCGAAAAGTTTTGTTTTAAATTTAATTTGGGTATTTTAGTTTTGTATTAGTTCGGTTTTCTAGATTGTTTGTGAAATTAATACCCGTTCATTTGCTTATATAAAGGGGTTAGTATTTAATTTTGGTAGAATTGAATTGTGGCTTGGGTTTAATTTAAATTTAATTTATCCGGACTTGTTGGGGTTTTTAACGTAAGGTCCATTGGGTGACTTGCATCCTCTGTAAATGGCGGAACAATCTCGTTGACCCAAACCAGCTCGAGCTGCTCTTAAGAAATCCTTGAGTATCGTCTTAGGTCCATTTCCAATGGATGTCTTCTCTAATTTGGATTCAACCCTTTTGAAAGAAAGAGCGAGGTTTAATTAGCAATTGCAATTAAGATAACGCAAGCAATAGTAGTAAACTTACTCGAAAAGGTCGATAAGTTTCTCAGCGAAGGTGCCGACTTTGGGGTTGATTGTCTTTTGATGCAATTGGCACATAAGGAACCTTTGGCAATCGGGATTGGTGACCTCGTAATTGTCCATTGTCTCTTCGACTGTGGAGACAATAGCGGCCAGTTTGTTACCGGTCGTCCAAGTAGCGGGTTCATCTCCTTCGGATGACCTCCTGTATCCTTGACGTTGGTAGATGTAACTGGCAGCTGGGTTAGAAGCTGCAGCCGCGGCTCCGGCACCTGGTCGTAGAGCTTGGAATGCTTGTTGCTGAAATGCCTGTAACCTTTGACCCGCTAATTGAATTCCCGGTTGAGCCAAACCGACTGCCAAAGGACCGGTCATCATTAATGGGAGAACCGGGAGGGCTAAGAGCATCAAGACTAAAGAGACTGGGATCAACGAGTTCAATGGGTTTTGTCTGTCCTTCTTCTTTATGGTACTTGTCTTCCTGCCCGTTTCTTCAGCTCCATGGACGAAGTAAAGGCAGGCGACCAGTAAGGCGATTAATAAGAGAGCGGTTTTCGACCGCATGATTTATTCTATGGAAATAAATTATGAATGGTTTTTAGAAATTGGATGTTAACTTGGAGCAAGATCTTGGGTTTTTACGATAAAGTTAAAGATATTAATTCCCGCAAACTTAGTGATTATGTCCTTCAAAATTAAGGTATTTGAGCTATCAACTTAGGGTTGCGTCAACCCATGTCCATTTGAAATTAAAACAAGGATTCTCTCTTAAAGTAACGCGTACCACAGACACTGGCACTCAACGTTATCTCCTAGATACGCTAATACTGTCAAAAGACACGCAACTATCCCTCCGTTATTCTACCTAAAACACAACCGATACCACTTACAATGTTCGAGAAGCATAGACAACTTAATTATAATAATCAACAAGTCCCGTAATAACTAATAATATCTCATAAACTAAAACAAAACCGATGAAAATACGAAGCGTTATTACGCACACCCACCTTTTGATTAGTAATCCGCAAAAATGTTACGAAGAGAATTGAAAACTTTTCTCGGCACTTTATTCCTCCGATATGTATTCCTTTCGTCTTTTCTCGTGACACTGATCGCCTTTCCTGCCATCTCTTCCTATTTATAACCTGCTCTCTCTTGGAATATTCGTCGGCGCCATAGTCGGGTCACAGCCAAGAAAATCAAGGGCGCTCGGTCAAACTTCTCGCCCCCCTTTTTCTCTCCGTTAAAATATTTTTTCCTAAAACGGCAGCATCCGCGCCCTATCTTCCTAAAACATTACCAACACCACCGCCATTCATTCACCTGAAGCGAAGTTTTTAGTACAGTTATCCTTAGAAGTTTTGCAAACCCCCACCCTCAGCCTCCTCCTACTCCTGTTTTCCATCTTACTTCCTCCGAAGTGTTTATAGTATATTAGCTAGAAGTTATCACATTTTGTTCCTTTGGTTGATGGGTAGGTGAAACATTGGAGAAAACGAATTGTTTTTGCAAATGGGTGTGAAAAGTCGGGGATTTTTCAAATGGGTGTTAAATTTCTGGGAAAAGTCAGGGATTTCCTGCAAATGTGTATGAAATGTTGGGGGAGTCAGGGTTTTTGCAATTGGGTGTGAATTGACTAGGGAAGTCAGGGATGTCACAAATGGGTTTTAAATGTTTGGGAAAAGTCAGAAGAAACATACACTCAAGGCACCAATTTTTCGTTATGCTGTGTTTATAAATAACACTAGGTTTTTGTGATAACTTCCCTGTTAAGGTACTTCTTTCCCGAAGAATTAAATACATATTTTCCTTCTCTAGTTAAGAATTCCAGGGATGGGCGAATTTCGACGTTTATTAAAACTCAACTGTCCTAATAAAGGATACGCTGAATTTATTTTCATCTTTGGTTATCTATAACAATTTTGATTGGTTACGAAATTGGTTGGTGTGACGTGACGTCAGTCACGAAGTACTTTGGTCAAGTTCACACATCTATAGCTTAATTTTACCAGTGACCCATTGAGAAAGTATACGCTTTTAAAAGCTTAACGCGCTTGATAGGATCTTTTAATTGACCAAATATTCAAAACTTCGGTGACTTCCATTTTAAAGGTTTGACCGAGACATTTTGCGTCGGCATTTTTCTTTTTATTCAAGGAAATTTTTCTTAATATAATTTTCGGATTTTAATTAAACGATTAATGGTTCAACGCGGCCTGGGGTGAACCGTGCAATTATATGAAGTTTAAATTTAAAAGTGTTCAACGTGTTATTATTTGGGGGGCTGAATTTTAGCCGAAAAATATCGTGGAATTTTGTTTTGTAGCTAATTAGGCTTAGGAATTAACCGTAACTTAAATAGTAATTAGGTATCGGAGTATTATAGTTATTTTAAATAAAGGGAATATGAAACTACTCGAAAGCTGAAATATTTCCATTACAAAAAAAAAATAATAAGACTAACACTTTCCCTTCATAAAGGATTATTATTTACTTTTGGCAACACTGCAGTATGTTATATTCAAAACAAAACTTGATTATACTAAATATTACTAATCAAACATTTTTTGAATTATTTTCCATGAGCTACAACCAGAAAAACGGTAACAAACGAATTTTCGTGTCCCTGATCTGATAAAGCTAATTTTGATTAAAAACAAAAAAAGATTATTCCCCCACGGTATTTTTACAATCCACTTCATCTCATCCTCCTATTTGCATTGGAAAATAACATCCGCTTAAGTATGTTAGACTATTCTTTCCCAACGCTGTCAGAATTTGGGTCATCTGTCAGTCGTATTCCTTTCGTTACATTACCTTGACCAAGAACTTGGTATATGTAATACTAAATAAAAAAATAAAATACCTCCCACGCTCTCTGTATGTATATGCGAATGGAACCTCTTTTTATACCCCACTTACAATGTTGTACCGTGTTCTAGATATCGCTTCAAGCCCGGGATTAAAACTAGTATTTTTTTTTATTATCACCATCACGTATATATTATTTTTGGGATAATAAATTATTTACGGAAGGAAATATATAGGAATACCTATATAGTTACGTCATTTATTTACTTCTAAAGCGAGTCTGACGACGTGTAAACTAAAGTTAGGGTAGTTGTTTATTGTTAAGAGGGTTTTGAAAAATCTAGATTAAATTGCGAAATTTGTGTAAATAAGCAATATGTGATTTATTTATTTATTAATTTTTGTTTATTAGGTTTTTAACCACCTTATATTTTAATTATAGTTTTTTTTTCTTGCAAAATATGGTTCTTGGTAGGGCTTAGTCAGGCAACTTTACATTAAAATTTAGCATCTAATATGTATGTAGGTATACCAATTAGTGAAGTTGCTTAAGCCTAATTAAATTTGTTTATTAATTTCTAGAAAATGTATTTCTTTATTTATAGGCTGATGTTTAGATCCGTTTTACCTATTATTAAACTGTTAAGTATCTACTCTTAAATTTTGGGGTTAATAGCTCCTGTTATTGCAAAATGAAATGAAATTTAATATAAAAATAGGTTGATGTAAATTTGGGGAAATTTCTATATAATGGTCTTCTTGGCTTTTCTGGGACAACATCCTTATGCTGGGAGACAGAATGACTCATACATAATACTTTAGGCTATATACTATATTCTTATACTATATAATTATAATTATAATTAATCCTAGCTGTTTATTTTGCATTTGTTATATAATTAGTAAATAGACATTTTCAAATGACTTTTTATTTACTTCATTATCTAAATACACATAATTATCGTTTATGTTTATTTTTCTCATCAATAGAGAAACGAACCTCAAATAGAATGTTCCGGTCAATAATTTTTGAAATATTTCTAAAAAAATCAACACGGGTCTCTTTAGCTTAGCTTAGCTTAGCACCATCCGTATGATGATATTGACGCCAAATACTTCCGCTCATTTAGGCCTTACAACTTATAATGAGATTTTTTTAATATATTTTTGCAGTATGATCACGATTTCCTATAAAACCCCAGGCTTTTTTTTGTCAGGAGATTTCTGTAGGTTAGTGAGGAATTTTCGATAGACAATTTTGATTGACGTAACGGCGTAGTTTGTGGTCGCCTTTCTCTATATTGGCAGGTGAATATTTGAAACTGATATCTCGGATATAGCTCGAATTTTCAATAGAAATGGTCGGTAGTTGATAGCGTAACGTAATGCGAGCCGGGTCAATGATTTTTCCCGCTCGAATTCATTTTATGACATCTCTATATCTTTTGTTTCTAATTTAAAAACAATGACCTTGATATTGTAAGGCTTTTTTTCTTCCGTTGTTTTTTGTTACTTCCGTTTCTATGGTTACGGTACTATTGACATACATTTAAGTCATAGTGAACCTTTCATCTTTTAATATATTAAAAAAATGTAGGTCTATTTGTTTAGCAAATCAATAATTATTAATTAAATTAAATAATTTTGTTTATTGATTATCTTTGAAATTGGGAGTTCTCAGAAGCTGCGTGCATTTTAAAAATTGCTAATAGAGATAGAATGAGTCATAACATCACGTGACCCGTACCATTTGTTAAGATTGCACGGAAATATTTAGCTCAAATATTTTTAAGAATATATTTTAAGGAGAAAAAATATTACTTCAAATACTTCCCCGTCTTACGTTTAAGTCGCCTTAGGCTTGGGGTTTTTTTTTCTTGATTAGTTAAGAGATAATGAAACGTTAGATATAAGCCAATATTATCCACGAATTGCTATTTTATTTTGATATGGAATGTTAAATTATGGTTACACACTCCCTTTAATGAAGTACGAAATATTTTAAAGTATTTTTCGTATAATAAAATTGATAAATTTAGGAGAGAGAGAAAAAAATCTCGTTTTTCAAGTGCAAGTTTATAAAGCTAGATTCCCACTCGACCGAAAAAACCCGGCGGAAATCACGCAGCCGACGGTAGAAATTTTAACTTACGCCGGCGTCCAGCGGTAGACCGTTCACACTACGGCTGAATTTTTAGTTTGGCGGTAGATATTTTTGGGTCACGTGGCAGATTTGAGTGGTTTCCACAACATCTCTTTCGCACTCTGAATTTTTATCTTTGTCCCCTTGTCGCTTCGATCGTACAAGAAGGGATATTTTCTAGCCTCCTCACTAAAGTCTTTCCTATTAACATCTAATCTCCTTTAACTTCCATTAGTTTCATTTTTCTTTCTTGGTGGCATGTTTAAGCTAAGCCTTGGTCAACCACAAAAAAATGGCGGCTATAAAATCTATCTCGCGTATGCGTGCGCACTTGAAATTTATGACGTAGTCAGTGAGATAATTTCATTGGCTGAGACACCGGCGTAACGCCGAACACGACCGAAAAAATAGAACCGCGATTCTGTCCCACGAAACCGAAGTTCCGTCGGGGTCGACGCCAAATTTTTACGTCGAGCCCTAAACGCCGAGTTTCCGTCGTGTTTTCTGCCGAGTGGGAATCCAGCTTTAGAAGGTAATAAAACTAAATGGCCCTAAGGTGGTAATTTGAATTAAAGGGTAAAGGGGGTTATTGCGAATTGCAATTTTGTCTGTCAATATTTTACGACCTCTATTACTTCATAATCAATTATTTGAAAATATTCGGTTTATTTATGGGAGACAACTTGTTCCGAAACGTCCTACAAATAACCCACTATCAAATTAACCGTGTATCTACTTATAAAACCGTGTTAAATGCGTTTAAATTTAAAATTAAAATAAAAACCGGAGTAAGGGATTAATAAGATTGCGCCAATTTGAATTTATATTAAAATTATAAAATTATTAAACTACTTTACATAATGATGTAAAATTATGCTAAACGGAGGTTTTTTATTACGAAGTTTGCCCATAATAATTTTACCCATAGGCTTAACAATTCAATTAACAAAAATGTTTTAAAATATCCATGAATAATTAAGTCATACTAATTTTCTCGCTCTTAATATATTTTATATTATTAATAGATTTTTGTAAATTAATACGAGTGACACAAATACTTGGGCGCAAGCGAAATACCTGAATAACGAAGTTAAAAGTAGGCCTTAGGGGTCACGAGTGTCTTCCTTCTTCGGAAGGAAGATACCAAAATATTCTTAGTAAAAATAAATTCTGTAAACTGGTTTTTACCCGCGTTTTACCTTTAAGGTGAGAAAGGTCAAACACCCGCCTAGTTCCGTTTAGAATTTTATTATTTTAATTTTCCCCCTGTTAAATTAAAGGTAAATTACCACAATAACAATTAAGGTATTTATTTAATTACACTCGTAGTAGACAAGTTTCTTTGGAATTTGTTGTTCCTTTTCCTTTAAGACGAGACGATGCGTTCTTATAAATAAAAACAAAATTAATTTTAAATTAATGCAGTTATTTCTATCAACCTAATTTTGATGTTGATTAATTCTAGATTAGGATTAGCTCGAAGCTTTTCCGGTATTAAGTTGTTTACGTTTAATAATTGATGAAGATTTCCGCGGTTCAAGGTTTTAGCATTCTAAAGTTGTGGGTGGTAAAAGGGTTAATGGCTGCGTGGAATCTTTGTAAGTTCAAGCGATGGGTGGTATAGCTCACGTGCTGGTTATAGTTTTAATTGATTGCGTTGATAGGCATGGATGGTAAAGCGCGTGAATTGAATCGAAATGGTCTATAATTTGCACGCGCGCTATGTACGGGAAGGCATGGGTGGTAAAGCACGCGAATTGAATCGAAATGGTCTATAATTTGCACGCGCGCTATGTACGGGAAGGTATGGGTGGTCAGGGGTGGTAAAGCGAGGCAGTTAAACTGAAATGGCTCATTGTTATAAGCTTAAAGTTAATTATATACAACAATATATTATGTATATTAAATATTTTATTTGCAGTTTAAATAAAATTTCAAAAAAAAAAATTATACAATCCAACATTTTCCGAATTATCTGACTTAATTAAAAATAGAATTAAAAGCCCAATTATAGATAATTTAAAACCACCGCTATATCAAGATTATTTCGACTATACATTCTTGAATGGTTATATAAAATTATGGAAAAAGCTATAATTATATTTTATCTAAATATTAGATACTCGATGGTCCCGTGAGGTCCTGCCTCTACGAAACGTGAAAAATAGTAATCCAAAAATAAGTATTTTAAAAATTAAAATTAAAAATAATTAAGATCAATATAAAATTAATTTAAAAATAGGAAAATGTTAAAATTAACTGACCAGCAGTTAATAATTAAATTAGTTACGTAAGGAATTCAGTCCCTTAAAACCAAATGAAATTAAATCAAATAAATTCCTCTCATAAACCGACCGATCTTATTCTCAAACTTCACAAACTTTCTTTGAAATTTTATCTATAGTGTTAATAATAATTAATTAACTTTCGAAGTTAAAAAAAAATAAATCCTATATCTAATAGGAACGTTATCATATATCATAATTATTATGTACAAATTTAATTAATATAACTCCAGCACGACCAGCGTTTAGTTTTATAAAGAAATATACACTGAGCTAGACCTAATTTTTAGTGCTGGTATTTCTCGAAAGCTTTCTCAACTTTACGCCAGGCGTCGCTAATAAATTCGGAAATTTCCGGGTTAATATCTCCGAAGATGCTACGACGTCTTCTACCGGTAACTAGAGTATTGACTGGACTGGTGAAAACCCCGGTCATCAGGGTTCCGAAGAGTGGGATAAGTAGGGCACCCAATCCAAGCATCAATAGGATGGGGACCAAGAAAGAGGGGTCGAATAGTCCACGGTCGTATCCGCCACCGTATCCCATACCGTACATGGCGTGACCTGGGTAGGGAATTTCCGGTTCAGCGCCGTAGTAGGATGGTGGGCCGCTGGTCTTGCCGTATTTTGAGTCCAAGGATTTTGGCTGGGGTCCACCTATTTTTAGGTCCTCGGGGTTGGCTTGAACCTTCTTAGCGGCGTCAATTCCAATGGCGAAGAAGAGGGAGAAGAGGTACAAAACGGTTGATTTGTCCATTTCAGTTTCTGTATTGGGAGAATAATAAATGCGAAGGTTAAAGGTCGTGGATATTAATCCTTCTTAGCTCTGGTGGGACACTTTGTGTATAAGTAACTGCCCAATTGTTATTTAGGACTGGTTTAAACTTACCATCAATTTGTTACATTCTTAATTAAGGCCAGAAAAGATCATTTTTCGAAAAAAAAGAATAAATTACTTCGCTTATTTTTTTTCTTTCTAAATTTTTCAAAAAATTCAGGATATTGTTTCATTTTAGGGCCCTGGTTTTTCTTATTTTTTCTTGTGAGGTTAAAGAGAGATTAGATGCTAGGATTGCGGAACGAATTTCCTTTTAATTCGAAGGAAAAAAAGAGTTCTAGGTCACTAAGACCTTTTAGCCGCCGTCTCGATTCCATTTCTTAAGGGATATGCACAATGGATGAATTTAGCTTAGCCGTCAACATACCTCTGTATTTAGGGTTAGGGCGTTTACCGCAAATTTCGCGGATATTTGGTTTTCCGTCCTTTGTTATTGGTTTTTTGGTTTTTATATTTAACCATCTGTTGTTTTATTTTGTTTTACGGGGAATATTTCAAGCAAAGAGGGATAGGGAAGAAGCTATCGAATGGAATCCAATAGACCATTTCGATGTAACTAAGAGTGGGGGTATACTCTGCCTTCCATCTTGCTTTTTGGCGCCTGCGCTGTAGTCTCTTTGTATCATGAGAGCTAGAAGGCAATGTATCAACCCCCTCGTATGTCCCGATACGTCAAAAAGGTCAATACGGTGGCTTTTAATTAAAGTTAAGATCCCATCTCCAAGTTAGTTAGTTAAAGCCCAATTAACTATTCCAAGTTATACAACCACTGAACCACTAGTTATACCGTTAAAAAAATTTAAGAATGGCATAAACGTTGACCAAGGTATTTCAACTAACCCTTTTAGACATGGAAAAGTATATAGAAGCTATACTGATAACTGTCCAGTACCGACCGAGACAAGTACCTTTCCAAAGTTAAACCCCGTATACCAAAACTGCAGGTTGAAAGTTCTCGCTTACCTTACGATGTATTCTAAGTCGAGAAAACTTGGTAAAATACCGAACGAAATTAACTATACAAACTTAATTTAAAAGCGAATGTTAAACTAAGATGTTCTCGAGATGAGAGGAGTTGTTGAAGTGATTTTGGAACTGACCAGCACCCACTATTTAAAGGTCTTTCGAGTCACAGGCCAGTTCATTTTTCAATTCCCTTTTCATAATCATTTCATTTCAAATCCTTTTTCTTTTGATTGCCGTATGAAAAGAAAAGCTTAACATTTCACGCGATGTTGGTTTAATTTTTGACATTAAAAAGTTAACGTTCACTGTCCTTGTAAAAACGCTATAGTTAACGCTACACGCGCTTAATATTTCGACCAAAACATCTGTAACAATTAGTTGAGAAAGAAAAAGCTATACTTTCCAATCTTAAGGTGACCATACAATAGTACATACACCGTTAAGTGTGTCAAACGATTTTTGGTTGTAAAACATTGTTCGGACATTATAAACAACAGTATGGACAAGAGAAAATATGGGTCAAGTTATAATGTCACGCGAATCTGTACGAATCACTGTTCCGTGCGATAATAGTTCAAGACCCTCTCTCTTTCTTTCTCTCTTTTTAAACACGTAATCGCCCTTGATATTGCCTCATTTGTAGCGCTTGGACCATCAATAGACAGACCTCTGTGACTTTGTCACTGTAATATGTGGCTCTTCAAGCGTTCAAAAAAATGAATCTGTTATTGGGGGAGGCGAGATTTTATTTTCTATTGTTTGTTGGGTTCAAGACTTCTGTTGGATTTTCTACACTTTCAAACACGTTGATGCGTCTTATACAGGATTTATTTTACGACATTTCTGAATTCTAATTGATTAACGTAGGGTGCTACGTAGCTTTTTAGCTCTGGGTGATGATAAAATTACGGTGCGCTTATATTCATTGTTATTTTTAGTATAGTCGTGTTTTGTGTTAACAGGATTGTTTGGGATCCGCGATTTCGCAACATTGGTTCGAGTTACGAATTTTATTCAGGATTTGTTTTGGGTTTATTATTAAATATTACATTTTTGTCCGGGGTTGTTTAATTTAAAGTTTTGAAATGAGAGTTGTGCCTATAAGGATGTTTGTTTCTTTTAAAATACTGTGTAGTTTGTTTTAAATGCTTTAAATACTTATTTTTCTCTTATCCTGATTCTATTGTCGTAGATTAGGTTCATAAATTAATATTTAGAAATGAGCTACGGCCATTCTCCGTAGGTTTGACCATTGGAGAGGTTTTGGGACGCTAGCTGTCCACCTCAAAAATACACGTATATTTTATTTCAATTGCGTTTTTAATCTCAGTAGGTAATTCTGTAGTAAAGTTTCCCTCACTTATTTCTTCGAGATTTGGCAGAAACTCAGATTCAGAACGACTTCGAAAAGGAATTTTTGAATTTTTAAAAACTATACGAGCGCGACGCATCTTAGATTATATAACTATAAATTAAATATTTATCGCCTAATTTGGAATAGAAAAGAAAGAGTACGGAGAAAACGCTAAAGATAAGATTACGCCCAATGTTTATATCTCCACGGTCCGGCGAACGGACCCTGATTGTTGGCTTTCTGGTGACACACTGAAACCAAGCGGGTGGAACACTTTTACAGGCGCTACTCTCTCCTCTCTCTCTGTTCAAAGACTTATTCCCGCTTATTCCCCTTTAAATTCGAAATGTATAAAGTTGTTCCTTCGTTCATTATACTTGTTATTTTTAATTTATTTCGCGTATTGCCTTTTAATTAGTAAGATTTGCAGAATGAATAATCGCTAAGCCTAACTCCAAAGATTTGTGTCTGGTTAGGCCAAGGCTTAACAGTTGTCAACAAAAGAGTCAAGGCAAACCTAATTTTAGAACTTATATTATTGGCGTTTTAAGCATCCCATATTGCGAAACCCCTTCATTGTTAGATATATTTCAATCTAGTAGGTATAAGCATAAGTTTATAAGATATGTTACAGTTAATCTTCCTATATAGTCTGTACTAAGCCTTTGACAGCGTACCCCTCACCAGGCGTCGCTCGCTTTACCTCGAATCTATGACCTACGCACTTCACTTATGACAAGCTCCAGTTTGTAACCAGTGACAAACTTATGGTGAACATATCTTATGAACTTACGGTATAAACTAAGCCTAACTACTAAAGACTAATAATTAAATAAAGATGTGTAATAGTAAATGATTAAATCCAATCTTACCTGGATGAACGCACGACGATTCAAACTCCACGCACTCCATCTGCCCATACTTTAGATCCCTATTAAGCGGACAAACAGTCTGTTTATAGTCATTTGAGGAACATTCGCATCCCTCGCATCCTATTTCCAACTCCAAAACCGTTGTTTTCCATCCGAAAATTCGATTAAACGGGAAAAATCCATTGGAAAGTGCCATAGAAACGCACAAACTCAGCGTAAAGTTAACCGACCCGTATGACCCGACATTACCGGGTTTCCAACAGTACAAGGGAATCGTATAGTAGTCTTCCATGGCGAAAAAAAAACCGGGTTAAAACGCGACAAGTATAGTTTACCGACACACCACTTAATAGGATAAAGATTATCTGATAGTTTTTAAAAAAAAAATTAACAAGAACTAATCTTTACGAGGAAAGTTGTATAAGAAATCCTCTTGTCGCGTGTTGCTGGACAAATAGTCAAGCACCTTTTCCTCGTTGACCGATCCTGGTGAAGGGTTTATAACCAGGATTTTACCCTTATGGTTATACCGCGATTACGTTTTAAATGATAAAGGATTTGACTTTCAAAATTTCATATTCACTGTCATTGTCATTAAGTATTTAGGAATATTTAAATATTTGGGCTAATCTTATTCCTTTTCGGAAAGACACCTATAATTTTCACCCAACACTCGCGCTTATCAACACCTTTATCCTAACGCGACTGTCGCTATACTATCCTGAAGACCGGCCATTTTAATAATTTCATATCTCCGCCCCTAATCCATGGCTGGCTATTTTAACGCGTATTTAAATAATGGTCACGATTGAAATAATTTCTCTTTCAAACACAATTATAAACTTGAAAAAAGAAATTTGCTGTGGCGCGTTACGATCAAGAATTCATAATTTGATTTAACTTGACCGCGTGCCTTAACAGCCTCGTTCTCGTAGCTGCGTTGAGCAGGTGTTGATGTTAGAGTTTTTAGGTTTGTGTAAGGTTTGAAGATTCAACTCTAAATCAGGTGTTTATCCTTGAAGCTAGTTCTCATACAATTACAATGGCGCTACGTGGCAGCGCGGGTAGGGACGCGCGCGAGGTACACTGGGACAGTTTCATTGCTTGCCGCCGCGGGTCAAGACTTATCACTTCGAAGATATTGAAACTTAACCCTTGCTCGCCTTGTATTCCATCAAGGACTTGAAGATAATTTAGATTTGATGGCGTGGACGAAGTAAGAAACGTCACGCAAATGGTGGATTGTACTTCTCGGTCCGTCACCCTTTTGATGTACGACTCTTTGCCACCGTTTAAACTAAATTTCCTTTCACTTAATCTACTTTGAATAGAAAATATTTAAATGGAATACCTCGCGTGTCTATGGATTAACTCCTCCCACTTTATTCAAATTCATTAGAGTAATTTGGATAAAGGGTCCAGCGTCTCCTCCTTCATAGGATACGGAGAGGTTAGGTTTAGTTATTGGATTGTTTACTCTCTAATCTGATGGCGTTGATGATTACAGTCCAGATGCTTCCATGATTTCACACCCGCAAATTATCTTAAGATCAATTCCTTTTTTGGGTTTTCTTTCTTTAGAATGTTTTTGCTTGTAAATAGGGTCAGTTTCATTAGGCTTATCTCAGAGGGCGAGATTTATGATAATTAAGTTAAAGAAATATTTAAAAATTAAGTTCTAAAGGTTACGTCATTATTTATTTAAATTGTTTGTTTGGAAATAGAACGTAAAAGTTATTCCTTTTGCGGATTTCGAATGTTATTGTTTTAATTATAACAAACAAAGAAACAAAAAATTTTGGAAAAGTTTAATACATTCTTTGGGTTTTGTACTACTTAATTAATGCACTAATCTTACGGATCTAATTGGCGAAACTGTAAGGATTTAAAGCAAGTTTCGGCTGTGGTTTAGTTTAAACAAATGCCACTAGATGGTCCCATAGTTGAGGGGGTGGGGTTGACTGGCCCGCTAAGCTTAGCGAAGGCAGGGTTGGTTTTAGCGGGGAGAAAAAAGGTAAGATAGAGTGGATGTGATCATGGGCGACCTGCGGCATTGAAACTCTCCCATTGTACCAATTGCGCACGCCCCTACCCTTCAGTAGGTGATTATTAAGTGCTGCCATTGTATTAATATGAGAACTAGCTTCTACTACTATTAATAAAAACTGTCATTGTAGACAAAGACCGGAAAGTGTAAAAGATAAGTTTAGAAAATTAACTGCCTGAAGAAACAGATATTAAAATTTTCACTTTTGAAGACATGATTATAAAACATCAATTATTTTAAAAAATTCTTATCTTACTTTTTTTTCACCAAAATTACTTCAGAACAATATTTTAACAAGAAACATGCGCATCATTTTAAAAATAGTACGTGTTACATTTTACTTTCTATCAAAAATTTACAATTAGGTAGAAAATTCGGCCCTATAAAGAGTATAAAATGGACAGAAAATCGTTGAGAGCTGATAAAATAAAACCGTATGAAAACTTAACAAAACGTATTCTTCAATTGTAATGTTTTCGAAGTATTAAATATTAACGTGCTGTATAGCTCTCAAAGATCACGATCAATCTACAGATCTTTTCGACACAAATAACTAAATCACAATGAAAAGGCCTATGTTACTTTCCGCTTCGCAATATTTCCAATTTTCAAATAAAAAATTTAAACTCGTCAAGAGAAATCATTTCAGATATCCAAGTATTTGAATATCCTAATAGCAAATGTTAGTCGAAAGTAAAACCTTGTATCAAGGTAGTATCCCTTAAATTCTTCTAGGTGTAATTTTTTCTTGAACTACTATTGAGAACAAAATACATGGGTAAATAATGTTGAGAAATATTTTGGGAAAATGAAATTTTGGTGAAAAAAAGTAAGATAAGAATTTTTTAAAATAATTGATGTTTTATAATGATGTCTTCAAAAGTGAAAATTTTAATATCTGTTTCTTCAGGCAGTTAATTTTCTAAACTTATCTTTTACACTTTCCGGTCTTTGTCTACAATGACAGTTTTTATTAATATCTGTTACTTCAGTCTTCATATTAACTAAAATTGTTTAGAAAACACAGGAGAGAAAAAGCTTTATCACCATCCGTCGTTAATCCGGCTTAATTACCTGCCGTCGGTAATCTAGCTTAACTACCTGCCGTCGGTAATCTAACTTAATTACCTGCCGTCGGTAATCCGGCTTAATTACCAGTCGTCGGTAATCCGGCTCAATTACCAGTCGTCGGTAATCCGGCTCAATTACCAGTCGTCGGTAATCCGGCTTAATTACCAGTCGTCGGTAATCTAGCTTAGTTACCAGTCGTCGGTAATCTAGCTTAGTTACCAGTCGTCGGTAATCTAGCTTAGTTACCAGTCGTCGGTAATCTAGCTTAGTTACCAGTCGTCGGTAATCTAGCTTAGTTACCAGTCGTCGGTAATCTAGCTTAGTTACCAGTCGTCGGTAATCTAGCTTAGTTACCAGTCGTCGCTAATCTAGCTTAATTACCAGTCGTCGGTAATCTAGCTTAGTTACCAGTCGTCGGTAATCTAGCTTAGTTACCAGTCGTCGGTAATCTAGCTTAGTTACCAGTCGTCGGTAATCTAGCTTAGTTACCAGTCGTCGGTAATCTAGCTTAGTTACCAGTCGTCGGTAATCTAGCTTAGTTACCAGTCGTCGGTAATCTAGCTTAGTTACCAGTCGTCGGTAATCTAGCTTAGTTACCAGTCGTCGGTAATCTAGCTTAGTTACCAGTCGTCGGTAATCTAGCTTAGTTACCAGTCGTCGGTAATCTAGCTTAGTTACCAGTCGTCGGTAATCTAGCTTAGTTACCAGTCGTCGGTAATCTACCTTAGTTACCAGTCGTCGGTAATCTAGCTTAATTACCAGTCGTCGGTAATCTAGCTTAGTTACCAGTCGTCGGTAATCTAGCTTAGTTACCAGCCGTCGGTAATCTAGCTTAGTTACCAGTCGTCGGTAATCTAGCTTAATTACCAGTCGTCGGTAATCTAGCTTAATTACCAGTCGTCAGTAATCCGGCTTAATTACCGGTCTTCGGTAATCTAGCTTAGTTACCAGTCGTCGGTAATCCGGCTTAATTACCAGTCGTCGGTAATCTACCTTAGTTACCAGTCGTCGGTAATCTACCTTAGTTACCAGTCGTCGGTAATCCGGCTTAATTACCGGTCTTCGGTAATCTAGCTTAGTTACCAGCCGTCGGTAATCCGGCTTAATTTCCAGCCGTCGGTAATCTAGCTTAATTACCAGTCGTCGGTAATCTAGCTTAATTACCAGTCGTCGGTAATCTAGTTTAGTTACCAGTCGTCGGTAATCTAGCTTAGTTACCAGCCGTCGGTAATCCGGCTTAATTTCCAGCCGTCGGTAATCTAACTTAATTACCTGCCGTCGGTAATCTAGCTTAATTACCAGTCGTCGGTAATCCGGCTTAATTACCAGTCGTCGGTAATCTAGCTTAGTTACCAGTCGTCGGTAATCTAGCTTAGTTACCAGTCGTCGGTAAACTAGCTTAGTTACCAGTCGTCGGTAATCTAGCTTAGTTACCAGTCGTCGGTAATCTAGCTTAGTTACCAGTCGTCGGTAATCTAGCTTAATTACCAGTCGTCGGTAATCTAGCTTAATTACCAGTCGTCGGTAATCTAGCTTAATTACCAGTCGTCGGTAATCTAGCTTAATTACCAGTCGTCGGTAATCTACCTTAATTACCAGTCGTCGGTAATCTAGCTTAATTACCAGTCGTCAGTAATCTACCTTTATTACCAGTCGTCGGTAATCTACCTTAATTACCAGTCGTCGGTAATCTAGCTTAATTACCAGTCGTCGCTGATCTAGCTTAATTACCAGTCGTCGGTAATCTACCTTAATTACCAGTCGTCAGTAATCTACCTTTATTACCAGTCGTCGGTAATCTACCTTAATTACCAGTCGTCGCTGATCTAGCTTAATTACCAGTCGTCGCTGATCTAGCTTAATTACCAGTCGTCGCTGATCTAGCTTAATTACCAGTCGTCGGTAATCTACCTTAATTACCAGTCGACGGTAATCTAGCTTAATTTCCAGTCGTAAGTAATCTAGCTTAATTTCCAGTCGTAGGTAATCTAGTTAACTTTATATATATATATGTGGGGTCTTTTTCCAACTTCACTTGTTAGCTAACACAAGCTTAGGTTCTCTTGTTTTCTAACCACTACGAAAATTGGACCAAATAGCCTTAACCGTGCTATTATCATAAACTGACTCTTATCCATGCTAAAATATCGCAGATTGGAATGGTTTTAAAAAATTTAAATTAAACACACTTAGACTTAATTATTGTTAATGAAAATCGCTTAGCGCCAAGTAAAATGTTGTACCTTTCATTTATAACCGTTTTCAAGTCTAACAAATGTATAGTTATGTCTATAAGTGCCTGGACAAAATGGCCGTTTGCGAAAAAAATCCCATGTTATTTCTATGGGAAATTTCCAGTTTTTCGTCAAAAGAGCTGATTAATTTTATGGAAATGAAAACCACCCTTAGCAACTTTATTTTTTATAAAAAAAACTAATTAATGGATCTCTTTGAAATTTTAACCACATATTCAGGGCCAGAATTGTAGTTCTGTGGAATTTTTTCAAAGCAGTTAATACAATCCAAAAAAAGTTACATCCAAACAAAAAACCCTCCTTATACATTAAGAGCAGTATGAAGTCTTATCTAAGAGAGCTACCGCTCTCATAGAATATGGCCCTACCAAAACGCTTAGGATACTGAGAGGGCTTTGTTGGTGGGGTACATACAGAGGCTATGTTACTGGTACACGTGGATTACCACTCCATCCCTCGCTCCTTCAAGATTTTAGCAAAGACCTCTTGAACGAATTCTTAATGGTTACCCCTGCCTTTGACCAGGTAAAATTGTTGCTTAGAAGATTAGCCAGCGTGTTAGGGGTGCCATAGGAGCCTCCGACATTTGCTTAAAATTATAATCCTAAACCATATGAAGTCAATCAACTTGATTACTGTTCAATCTTGTGTATCAATGCGTTGTAGCCCCACGCGTTTGAAAACCGTCCATGTTGAAATTGTTTGAATCGCAGACAGCCACAAAGATTTACATATCTGCGAAAAACAAAGCCTTCTCTCTCAAATAAACTATAGCTATAGAATTTCACTTCTGATTTATATCAAAACCCTTCGTCATCTTTCTAGTGAGTTAGGCCATGGTTAGGCATTTGAAAAGGGATGCAAATTATAAACTAATGTATATATAGATAAACAAAATTTTATTCATTCTAAAATTGCAATTTACAATCTATCGCCTGAATTCTACAAGTATATATCATTATTGAAGCATTGCTTCTACAGACATCAAGTACTCTTTGCACTTTTTTTATTATTAATAATTAAAACCTCTTTAATCTATCTCCCACCCAGTTAGTTATTTAATTTTAATACAGAATAATTTATTTTTATATTAATTCCCCACTTATTTTAAATTTACTATAAATATTTACATTAGTTAATTACGCCCGCGCAATATTAATTAAGGCAGTTTAGTTGGCCTTCTTCTTGCTGTTAAAAGACTTCTCCATCTTGTCAATGGCCTCTGAGACGGTACTGACCAAGTCCATGATGGTTTCCTTGTTCAAGTTGAAGCCTAGTCCGCCCTCGGATCTCCTCTTGAAGAATGGTCCTCCAATACCTCCGATACCACCAGCACCACCGTATCCGGCTCCGAATGGGTGAGCTCCTTGTGGTCCGCCGAAGAATCCCATGATAAGGGGCATTAGAAGAATCCCCAAACCGACCAAGACAATGATGGGCATGATGAGTCCAAAGATGTTCATGAGTCCGAAACCGGGGTCGATGGGAGCCAATGGGAGTTGTTGACGGTTGGGGTCCAAAGGTGGCAAGTAACCGGCTTTACCGTAGTTGTCCTTTCCATACCCGCTGTCCTTGCCGTAGTTTGGGGGGTTGGGTGGTGGAGGGAAGGCCGGGTTGACGTTGGATTTGCCTTGGTCGGCCAGGGCAAACGCAACCGCGCTGCAGAGGATGAGTAAAGCCAGGCAAACCTTGTTCATCTTGGATTGCTTTCTGAAATTACCAGTAAAAATCTTTAGGTTAGTCCTAACATGTAGAAGGTACTGCCGATGTTTAAAACAAGCTCGTGATCCAAGCTTATTTCGAAAAGAACCGTTCTAAACACTTCTACGCGAATATTAAACTATATATATTAAAGTTAAAGCTATAGCTGGTTACTGTCACGTTTAAACTGTTGGAAGATATTACTCCCAAATACTTACTTGTCTCTAAAATCCTACGATCTAAACAGGAGGAGAAGATGGAGCGAATGTGATGCTTTTCGGTCAGATCTCCTGGGTTTTTATACTAAATGAAAAGAGTCCGGGTATTTAACGTTTAAAGGTATAAAAATTAACCAGGATTTGGATGCCTGTAAAGGACGCGAACAATAGTGAAGTTTCTCTTATGTCACGTTTTGTCCTAATGGATGATATCTTCTTTTGATATTAATAGTACGACCCAATAAATTCGTGGTAAACAGTTTTCACTCGATGGATCCGTAACTAGTAAAAAGGAGGACCCTCTCTCTCTTCTATTGTCCAGTTTTCTCATAGTTTGGTCAGTCGACCTTAAAGTCGAGACACACCCCTCAATATACTTTTCCTCGTTTTTGCAAACCTCGAATCAATGTAATGTTTTACTGAAGATAAAGGTTTAACGGCGTATTTTTCATTTAAACTCTAGTTGACTTTGGTTTCGGTGCATTTTTAAGTTGAAAAGTACTTATTGCGCGTTACGGTATGTTTGGGTTAGGACCACAAAGAATTTCTAGTTTTTTTATAACCGTATAAATCGTTTAAAATTAATAAACTCTGAATTTTTAAGATTTTGGACAATGGAAAAGTTGTCACACGCGCTTAAGCGAGAAACGAAGCTGAACCAAGGATCTTCTTGGTTAATTTAGAACTGATAGAAATTCCTTTATTATTTTATTTTGGGTAATAAGCCCACGTACTAATGACCTAGGTTAATAAATATAATCAGAAGTATATAATGCATCTATCCGAGAGAAGTGTATCATAAAGCGGGATAATTGTAACACGAGTATTCCCATCACAATTTTACATTTGGAGCAAGGTTACTAAACCGAATCACATACTCGATAAATAGTTCCCTTATCATTACTCTATTAGAACTTAACTATTTGCCAAGGTGCGCTTATGGGATTTTCTTTATTTTTTCCCCCTCATTTTATAGTTATGTATATGTTTCTGCTGTGTAGTGGTTATATCATCAGCTTCACACCCGGTAGGCCCCAGGTTCGTGACCGCGTAGGTGCCACGGATTTCTTTCATACCTTTTAGTTTAAGTTCATAACTAATTTAGCTCAAACAGCGTTCATCGTCGTGTATCATGACGCAGTTGGTAGCGCCATTGAATGACGGTGCCTAATAGATCAATCTTCGAAGATGGTCAGTACCCGAAGCGGTCAGTATCCTTTGTAGGGTCAGTACCCGATGCCCCCCATCAAACGATACTAAAAACATGGGGATCGAGTAAACAGGGGCCGAGTAATTAAGAAAAATGCTCACCTTGGGGTAGCGTCTCACTTATAGTTAGAATGTTACTTTGCACTAAACTTTCAAGGCTCGTAACTCTTGTTATACTATAGATACAGGGATGGACTTTGAGTATGGTATACTCCTATTGGCTCCCCATCCAACGATACTAAAAAACGTGGGGATCGAGTTCACCAGGGGACGAGTAATTTAGGAAAATGTTCATAACCATACCCTCCATAGGAATAGCTTTACAGTCTACTTTGGGGGCTCGTAACTCTAGTTCTTCTAGAGATACGGGGATGTCCTTTGAGTAGGTTATAGTCCTGTTGCCCCCCCCCCATCCAAGGATAATAAAAACGTGGGGATCGAGTAAACAGGGCCCGAGTAATTTAGGAAAATGCTCTACTTGGGGTAGCGTCTCACTTACAGTTAGTACCCGTTGAAGTCATAAGTTTTTTATCGTTAGTTTTTAATTCAAATTAAATTTAGTCATACGATGCCAATAAATATATGTTTCTTCGGTGTAGTTTTTATATTATCCGCTTCTCACCCGGAAGGCCCCAGGTTCGAAGCCGCGTAGGTGCAAGGGATTTCTTTCATGCCCTATAGTTTAAATTCACAACTAATTTAGGTCAAATAGCGTTCAACATCGTGTATCATGGCGCAGTTGGTAGCGCCATTGAATACCGGTGCCTAAAATATCAATCGTTCTTCGAAGATGGTCAGTACCCGATGAAGTCGTGTCTACTGAAGTTCGTGCTCAGAGACCGCAGAGTTTTTTATTATTATTAGTTTTTATTACAAATATGATTTAGTCAAACGGTGCACACATGTGTCTGCAGTTCTGGTGTGCTTCTGAGCACATTGACATTTGGAAATATCACGGATATATATAGAAAAAACTCTGGGTAATGTATGGGAAAAAAACTAGAAAACTCAGGGAACTCTGTTTTTCAAAAGTTGTATGAACCATGTAATAATAACTTAAACATACCGCGAACTATAGTCCGCAATACTTAATTGAATCTGCACTTTTATTAGCCAACCCAAGACAAAAAAAAACGAAAGACAAAATTTAATAGGAAATTTTTAATGACATTTTTCTCTTACAAATATGTGTAAAATATTCGTCGGTATGATACTGTATACCTACGTATAGATACGCTTAGAACTATATTACAAAACTTATTTAAAAACCCTGAAAGTATTTTACATATGGCTAAGGGCATTTGTCAGACATTTATGGCGATTTTTCTATAGTCGTTTAAAAATCGTTTGACTATTATAATCACTCGGCGCGCTGTAAGGTTCGTTGTCTCGAACCAGTTCCGTGATTGCACGAATCGACAAATGTATTATTGAATTGGCATTTTCCTTAACGCCATTTTACGTTGCCTCCGTCTCGTACTTGCTAAGAGCTTCGCTCAACCCCTTTAAGATTTCAAATACTCTCCGTTCCATCATCGTGTCAATTCCGAGAGCCCTCCTTCGTCGACCCATAGCCGGAACTCCCCCCGCGGTCACGATTGTTGACCCTCCGGCGGATATTGGCGTAAAAGCTTGACTGGTCATTGTAAAGAACATCATAAACAGTGGTCCGATTATTGTAGCCAAACCGACAGCTGTGGCGATCCCGATGACCAAAAGAATCATGCAAATGTCGTCCGTTTTGCTGCTATGTCCTCCATAATGAGGGTAGAATCTTTCCATGGCCATCATATGCATTGGCCATTTGGGTCCGGAGTCGTATTTAGGTTCCCATTTTGGTTTCCAATCGTCTTGGACTTCTTCTTCTTCGATAGTCAAGTGATGGTGTCCTTCCGCCCTTACCATAGGTGACCTCAGAGTTGTAAGGGTCAACAGGGCGATGAGGGTTAGTAGCTTCGATGTCCAGTTCATATTTACTGTTTAGTAATAGAAAAATTGTATCGGAGGATTAGTGTTAAAGGCATTTTAACGAGCACCATTCCAAGGGTTGATGCGGTTCATCTTCTAGGGATTGGATAGATTTCATCATAGAGGATAAACAGTAGCGGAGTAGACACTTTAGTCTTTAAGCGAAATTTTTACTATTCAATTCGTTTTTCCCCACCGTGTGATTTGACATATCATTATTTGTTGAAACATGTCGTCCTCTTTACCGTATATCCTCTTTACCGTATATCCTCTATGGAGGCGAGGTGTGATACTTAGACAAAGGTAACCACGTGTCTACCAAGAAACCGAGTGTCGCCGGAAGTTTCTCCCAAAACTTTTAACAAGAAGTGAATAATACGACTACTCCGCCTCTATTGTATATCCTCTACGATTTCGACTCTGAACCAAACGAAATGGAGAATTCAGCGCGCGAAGGAACTAACAGAACTACATCCGAAGTACATTTCCCATAAGAAGCTTAACACTTCCTACCTGTTTTGGTAATGTTAATAAATCCCGAGTTGTTCGTCTCAAGTTTTTACCGAACACCACACCGGATTTGTCTAGAACGTAAAGTGACATTTTACCAAATGAAACCCTTCTCTTATATACTGCAATTTTCTTCTGGCCTAATAAGAGCGTTTGACCCACGCCCTTGAAATGAATCAAAATCAAACCGCGTCAATTCCTTTTTCCTCCCCACAATAGAAAACGAGGGGAAATTGGACTCGTTGTAAAAGTATAAACACATCAATTGAAATAATCAAAAGCGATACATCGCCTCCACCACCAATGCCGCAGTCATCTTCCTTTTGTCCACTTTGCGAAATTCGTTACACGATAGAATAGAAAACAGTCGCGTGTTTCCATTCCAAACACCCAAATAAAAGGCAAAGGCTTAAAATGAATGAGTTGTTCCGAATAACCTTCTGACCGGAACTGGCAAAACAAGCTCGAATTTGTCATCTCCAAATAGCAGGCGTTTCCATTCCCGACATTGTGTAGGAAGGGGAACCCTTCTTCTGTCGGTCCTAGTCTCTTCTCTATAGCTGGGCTCCAACTCTCCGGAACTAACGCGCTACTTTTTAAGGGACAATTGCAAAGTCTAAAGTAGTCGCTTCTTAATTTCTAAGATGTTATCTATTCACCTTGATTTCTTTACCGTGACCGCAAAATGTCAATTGTAAAATGAAAAAGAGAAGGGAAGGGCGAGTTGTAAGTATACTAACGCCGCGTACGATCTTAGATTAGTTAAGTCTAATTACTAAACCTTTTGGGGCTAATGAATGCCATTTTCACTGAAGGTTTTGGTTATTTGTTTTTATACTAAAAAAATAACTTTTAGTAAGTTCCTTTTATCTTTTAAGTGACAGTTTAAGAAAGCAATCTTAGATTAGTTCAGAAGACTAATTACAATATTTTGAGGTTAATGATGACGAAGGTTTGTTTACGTGTCTATAGGAAAACAACTTTTAATTCTATTGTTTGCCGTTTGTTTTAAGGGACAGTTTAAGAAAGCAACAACAACTTAGAATTGCGAATTAGACAAATCTTGATCAATATGGACTTCTACCAAAAATAGGATTTTGCACATTTACGAAATTTGACCTGAACAAGGCTATTTTCTTGAATCTACTGTAGGTTCATATTGATCACTTGGTCAGTGTGAAGCTAATTACTCCGACACCCTTTGCAGGGCTCCCACCATGTCCCTAAAATACCTAAAACCCCCTACTTTTTTTTGAGGTCCCTAAACCACCATAGAATTGTGATTTGGTCCCTAAATCACCATATTCCTAGTTTAATGTGCCATCAGCTTATAATATTCAACCCAAAGTCCAATTTATACATTTTTATTTCTTATTTCGTGGAAAAACGAAAAAAGACTGATTGTTAAGTGTGATAGAATTGTGATAGATAAAACGTAGTAATGTAATAAACAAAACTAAGTCAGTTTTATGATAAAATATTTTTACAAATATCTGACTTTGTCATTTTGTGAAAATATAAGTTCAAATAAAGCTCCCATTTTGGTTCCTATTTGGTCCCTAGTTTAAAAAATTCGGTGCCTATTTCACCCTATTTCTAGCCTAAAAAATCCCCTATTTCCCTACTTTTTTTTAAGATTTTGGTGGGAGCCCTGCCTTTGTGACTTTGCCCAATTTTTTTTTCTTTCTTTTAATTACTGTTTATGGGGTGAAATATCCACTGAAGCGATTATACTTTATTTATTTCCATAGGTGAAAAAATTCTTTTTACTTTTATGGGATAACACCCAAAATATCAAAGAGATACTTTTATTATTGTACCACAGAACCAGGCAGCTATAGGAAAGGGTGTATCACCCATAATTTAAGTAGGGACATAAACATTCGTATCGTTTCCGAAATCCAAAAAGAAATGATGTAGACGACCTCCTTTTTCCGTTCATTACATTTGTCATACTTTTATTTGAAAAAAGAATGAACAAAATTTTCCTTTTCCACGGACAAACCCAATATAGAGTAATGGCACCTCCCTGCCTTTGGCTACGTTATGTTCTATGAGAAATTAACATGTAGTGCCACTACTCTATATAATTTTTAACAATGCCACTCTGTTCTTTTAATTGTTTGCATGCTTGGCGGAAAACGCGTTCTCGTTTTTCTTACATTGATTAAATTCAGAAAGGTATTTCACTCGAGTCTATTGTAATTTTTACGAAAATGCTTTTAAACTTTCTTATAAGACGCTTTCAAAGGCTTAGCACAGACCAAATAGTAAACAGCGTGTAGATTATCTACTTAACTGTAAGAAAAATGAGTTAAGGAAAATTTCGTTATAAGCTAAATTTAGTCTTAGCCTTCAGGTATACTTTAACCCTTTTTCCTCGCCCAACTGGGCCACATCACCTTTGAGTCAATAAAACCCACAGTGATTTTTTTTTGTAAAAATATAAAATTTATTTTATTAAATAACAAACCCGCTTTTAAAAATCTTCATCAATATTTTAAAAAAATATTTCTTATATACAATAACTAACGTTAATTACTAATCACATTCCTATATATATTTTATACAAATGTACAAGTCTTAAAATTATTTATAAAATGTCTTTTAAAATGTTAAATTTAGCACAAACCAGCGCGCTTTAGTTATAACGGTAAAAAAATTAAAAAAAACTTATTACGCCTCGATTTTAGAAAGTATATCTAAGCTATAGTTGTAGCCTAGAATAAATTTGGCAACTGGACCACCTTGAGAAGAGAAAACTGGGTGGTGGTTGTGCAGCTTTCTCGAATGTAGTAGAGTCGTTACATGGCTGATTGAGTATTTTCTTCAGTTTGAAACCTGAAATTAGAACGGGTAGGAGGGAAAGGAATTAAATTAAGTTTATTTCTTAAGTATGTGTAACACTATGCTAAGCCTAAAACCATAAGTTTATAAGATATGTTCCAAAAGTATGACACTACCTATGCTTCGTAATGCTAGAGACTTGCTAAGAGCTAGTTAAGTGAGAAACTTAAGGAACATATCTTATGAACTTATGCTAAAAGTAACGAAGTACTTACCTAAGTTTGTCACGACTTGCGAAAGTTCTGTATTAGAAAACGTAATGGTACGATCTTAATGAATTCGTTAATTGTTCTAGAACTTGGTCCTTATTCATCCCTTCCGGTCTTAGTTGGTCCTCAATACTCCTTCTCCGACGGTCTTTAAGATAGGACCCCATAAATGGCGCCAAAACGACACCGGGCGCTATAACGCCCCATTGTTTAATCATAGCCCTAAGGGTCATTAATCCGTGATACGTCGTCACTAACATTTGGGGGTCAAAGACGGTATGCACCAAAGTGTCAACAATTGGACTGGTAACGACTCTTTTGTCCGTCGAAGTGGGTTCTTGGATTTGAATGGCTAAACAGTGACTTGTCACTATTAAGTAGGAAATCATGGGTGCCATTAACGCCAGCGGGTAGAGATAGTGGTACATGGCTGTTTGTTACCTATAAAAGAATATAATTAGTAACGGTGTCCATTACGGCTAAGCCTAATTATTTAAAAGACCCGGCCGTTAAAATGTTTTTTTGTAAATTTCTGAAAATTTTCACCTTCTAATTTTAAAACCAAAATTCTCTACGCCAAATTTGAGTTTGAGTTCTAGCAACGTTTAGTGTATTTGATAAAATCAATTGAGTTCTTAATCTAAACTTTTCAAGTTATTTGTTTGGGGGGAGTGGTAGGGGTTATACCCAAGTATTTCAGATTAAAATTAATACAGAAAGAAAATTACACTTAATAAATTTAATTAAAAATAGCATAAAACTATATATTTAGGATAAAACTTACCCTGTTAAAATCGCGAGTGTTTTAATGGTCCGATCGGCCCGAATATCTGGTGTGTTATATTTACTTTTTCTCTCCTATGCTGAAAAGTAGGCCATAATTCCCGTAGTTTCTTTTCCCTTTAAAAAATAAAAATAAAATCGAGGTCCAGCGTTATGTTTTTTTTTTTACATGACGTCGACCGCGAGGATCTACGCAGGCTCTAGCTTCTCATACTGGTGGTGTTTAAGCGTCCCAGCATCTTATTTTATTTATTCCAATTATTTTCTTTCATCTCTCTCTCTCTCTTACCTTGAAGAATCGGCCGCGAATCCTAGTGACCTAGAACTTGGGTTTAGTTAAAATATTTCCAATCGCTCTGTCTCTATTAAAGGGAGGGTGAAGTAGAAAATCAAGTGATTTTTTATCGATTCTTCTGCCAAATTTAAGAGCAGTCTGCATAGTGAAACATTCAGGAAATACTTCCGAATGATTTTAAAATTCAAATTAGGTTCAGATTTTAAGGATAATTTTAAACAAGAACTGCCGACCAATCGCGTAACGCCCTGCCTTTTTGTTAACAAAATTCTCGTGGCACGTTCCATGTCTCGCGCCAAGATTGTCACGTCGCGCGCCTAATTTTATCAAATCTCGTGATAAATTTCTTTGGGCATGGCGCGTGCCACGAGAATTTTGTTAACAAAAAGGCAGGGCGTTACGCGATAGGTCGGCAGTCCTTGTTTAAAATTATCCTTAAAATCTGAACCTAATTTGAATTTTAAAATCATTCGGAAGTATTTCCTGAATGTTTCACTATGCAGGCTGGTCTTATAATTAGTAGAAGAATCGATAAAAAATCACTTGATTTTCCACTTCACCCTCCCTTTAAGAATAAAAGATGATTCTTAACCATCTAGATTTGTTTGTATTTTGTCCGATAGTCACTATTTGAAAAACAACCACCGTAAACCGTTTTAGAACTCCTTAAATACTAACCTTTTTTTAGACATATCCTGTTGTCCGGTATTATTTATTTAGTATTTTTAGAGTTAAAAATTATTTTGACCTAATTTTAAACTTCGGTGGTGGGTAATGTTTTCGGTGACGATAGGGTTGTATTTCCCCAAAAAAATAAGGTAAAGTTGACCCAAGTAGAGTTATAAGCGTTTATTTTTAAATCTAACAAGTAAATAGAAACGCCTCTCTTTTTTTTGGTCTACCAGGATTTAAATATTTTTAGAAAACCTCTCAACTCTGAAATGTCATACTTGCAGCTTTGAATTATGAATTAAAGTTGCAAAAATTCGATTGAAAATAATGAAATTTATTAAATTTTAGCATAATTTCAACAAGTCTATGTCGTCATGAAGGAATTCATAATGATAAAGTATAATATTACTTTAAAATCCAATTAATTGAATAAATTAGTTCACAGGTTAAACGTAAAAAAACTCGAGTTGAGTTACACCACAATTCTTTAAAGTTAAAAACAATATACCAGACCGGTTATATTTTAAATTTATTTTGTGTTACACCTTGGGTGGAATATGTCCTATATATTTACACTATAAGTCTGTCTATCATAAAATTTACCGTTGACCGCGCACTTCAATCTTTCTCCGAGACCTTCTTGCTAGGTTATTCCTTTGATTGTACAAAGGTCTTAGTCTTTGCTCTTCTATAGCTGTTTGATACTTTTCGATGTTATGCATGGCCTTTATCAAGTCTTTTGGAACTAACAGGGTACGCAATATAGGGTCAAACGGTGTGGACACTCCCCATAATTCGCTATAATTGAATTGGCGTCTAGTCCTTGTTAACGCGACACGTTTACTTCCGGGTACCGGCGAGAAGTCGTAGCACATTACGAAAGATAAAATAAGAACAACGAAGAAAAGTTTCCAGTCCATCTGTAATAAAATTAAATTTAAATTAATTACCCGATTGTTTTGGGAAAGTAAAAGATTAAAACCCAACATTTAACCGTTGGACACGCGGTTTTTTGAAATGTGTACAATACGTACGTGTTTTTTTACAAAGGCCTACCATCAATTTAAATGGTGGGTTCTACTATTATCTAGAGAAAGGCGCGAAACTTAAACGTTATGAACACATATGTTTAGTCACGTTTCTAATTAGGGTCCTTAATGAAGTAAGTCTTAACGTATAAATTTATCGAGGGAAGTGAAAAATTCACGTACGTGACGTAGATTATTTTTCGAAAAACGATTTGATGAGCAAACGTTATTTCCAAACTTATCTGCCTACTACTAATTTGATTAATAAATTAAAAAATATAGATTTATAAGAGCAAATTTCCCTTCATGTTGCAATGTTTTAAGAAACTTTGCTGCTCCCTGCCAATCAATTCAGTTTGAACCAGTTCAAAACAATACCCAACTAGCCTTTCCTTGACTGTCATTGTTAATGAAAACTAAATTGTACACGGAACTAAATTAAAAGACAGCAACAATATTTGTTGAGAGTAATTACAAATATATAAATTACGGGATTTCCTATCTCGTTCGGAAAAATTAATTGCTTACTATTTACAGTATCTCAATCAGTAGAAAAAGGGCCGATAATAACTTAAGTAATCATCCCAAACAAACGTACACACAAACAAAACCACCGTTGGCCACTAAATAGATAAAATAAACAATCTTAACTTTAGTATACGTTGCTGAGTGCAGAGTGGACTCGGAACCAGACTCTAAATCCAAACTTCGTTCGCTTCCGGCCGGGCAGTCGAATGTGGTTTGAAGAAATGAAAGTAAATTCGAACGGTTTCAACAATCACTTTCTCGGCTTTAACTAAACCATATTATTACTTGGGCGGAGTTAAGCTCTCGCGTTTTAAATAGGCTTTTTTTTTAAACACTTCATTGTACGTGTAAGGATTAAAACCACCCCCTTTTTTTGGGCTAAAAAGCAACTTTGCATGAAGAATTGTAATTCACCCTCCTACGTAAATTTGATACGCGCAATTACAATGGGGTGAATAAGTTTTGTTCTTTAAACTATTATCTTCTCTTTTAAGTTTTTTTAAACTGGAATTTCTAGCAGATAAGCCAAGATCTATCATCTATATATAAAAAAACGTATTTCCCCAAGAAAAATAAATACTAAATAAGGAGGTTATGCCAATTGGGAGACAAATGAACATATTTTCTTCTAGATATCATGATATCCTTGGATTTCGCAATATTCAACGAAAGTGAAGTTAATTGAATATTATTTAAATTTAGACCCAATTTTTATTTTTTTTTTCTGAAATAATTTTTTGGATTCATTGTCCGTGAATAAGATACTTCTATGCAACCTTCGGTATTTATATTTAAATTTTATTGACCCATTTTTTAAGTATATTTAAGTACTTTAATAGATTTCCTTAAATAATGTGATTTACGATATCGAAATGTTTAGCCTAAACTGGTTCTTTTAATGGGAATTAATGTTTGAATAGGCTTAAATATTTATCTCCATTGACATTTTAAGTGCAATATCTCAATTCACAAATTCCTTTATTTACACATCAAGAAATACATCTATATATATATATTTTTTTGAAATCCATTTGAATTATAGTTAAAACCCGACAATATTTTATGAATTTTTTTTTGGCAATTGAAATTGTATCACATTCTTGACGTCACTACTTGACAAACTTGTCAAGGTTATTAGTACAAGCGTCTCTTTTTGTAATACGTTAAATTGGGTCTTCTTTTAGTGTAAGGAACGTACTTACGTCTTCGGTAATTGTAGTGATGTCCATACGGGATGTATCGTGGCCGATAATATATTGGCTTATCGCTTTTAGTTAAGTACGGAATATGGGGTGGTTCTAGAAACTCCGCCAAACTTATGAACCACATTTGTTTGAACATTGCCTTATATTTTTCAAAATTGTACAGAGAATGAACTAAAAAGTTGGGGTCGTAAATGACGTTGGCTAAGTAGTCCACTTGCGTCGATTCGTCTTCCTCCGGCCAATAGGCGGAACTTGTGGCGAATAAGGTCAAGATGGTGGCCCATAGAATGGTATGTCCTTCACGTACCTTAGATTTCATCATCGTGTTTATAGATGAGCTAAGACAGTTTTTACTTTCTGATCATTTCGCTGACCTGTAAAGAAGACAGTTAACCCAACCCAAATTTGAGAGTGCGTTGAATCGCTGCTATCGGCCCATTGAAAGATTGGTTTTTTTAGTCTTATCATAGTCTAGTATATTTCAATAATATATCAATTAAAGCTAGGCATTTGTGGGTGGCAATTAGCAATCGTGCATAGGAACGCAAACTTCCAATGGGGCCTCATTCTAACGCGACTTACGCTACAAATATGGCCATGGCAAAACTTTACAAAACTTAATCTATTTTGAATCTATGAACTTTATGACTAAAACCTAATTTAAATTATATCTAGAGGTTTTCTGAGACAATCGCGTCTTGCATTAACTTTCTTACCTTTCAAATCGAAAGTCAAATTCTTACACCGCAGTTGTAGCTACCACTCTTCGTCGGGTATGTCTCTCCAGTTGTACTTTTCCGAATCAGTTTAAACAGCAAATGCGTTTCGATGGATGTCCTGTCGGATCTCCATCCCTTGTACATTTTTTTTTAATCCACCAACGCCCTGGCCCGGCGTCCCAACAAAAGAAATGAATTCTAGCGCATAAAATTAATTAATAAGGCCGACGTTTAGGAAACAGACCATCCATTCCATTCCGACAAGCTTGTTTTTACTTGTAGGATATCCCGACATTTGCACGCATGGTTAAGAACATTACATTTCGCATCTCATTATGTATAAAAGAACCATATACCCAAGGTCAATGTCATTCTAGATTATTGGTAATGATGGGGTGATCGTCGTAATACCCTTGGTAATAGTCTAAGGTTACTCTGATCGTAATTGTATGACCCCTAAACGCCTCCATTTGGGAGACGCCCTTCGAATACACATCGTGTAACTTCCATTTCATGTTGAAATACCAGTGATGATAAAGCTTTGAGATGTATGGTGGACTTACTGACTTGTATTTGTCGTACTTTTGAAGTTAAGATTCGATTATGTCTTAAAATATATATAGAAATAGGTCCATTTTTCGCTCTGTATGGTATCAAGTTTGGTACAATCATTCGAAGAAAGACTTATTTTTAGCTTGCATATTCATAAGGTATGTTTCTGATAAGTCTGGCATAAATTAAGGGGGATGTTCTTTATAAAATTGATTTTGAGTCGAAAATGCAACTTCTATCTATGACATTTTGTTTGCCCAAAGGGACACTGTTTTCGAGTTAGGATTTTCAAGAGTGTTTTAGGGATGACCCCTTAATTAAATTTGGTATCATTGTCTTGAAATCAGTTTCATGATTTGTATTCCATTTTAAAATCCCAAGTTTGTGAAACATTATCAATTATTATTAAATATTTCCATCCTGCCAGTATTAACTCTTAATTTAATTATACGTTTTCCTGTTAATTGTAAATTGTTCGGCTTCATTATTATTGAAGTTCAACAATCGTTGAAGCACGTCTAATCGACTATTTATGTAACATTTTGTCGCGTCTCTAAAGTTCTAAACACTTAAGGATTTGTTACTTCCATATGACCTTTATTTTTACAAAAGTTTCCTCTCGGCTGGTGACAATATTAACTTCCTAAATAAATGAAGGAAACTCATTTAAATTCATTATTATGACGTAAATACCAAGCTATGGTCCATCGTTCTTGACCTAGAAGCGTAATTTCGTAAGATATCTTATAAACTTATGCTATAAGGTAGAATATGAGCCTGGCTTTCCCCGTTACTAACTTAAGGCTTACGAGAAAGGAACAACGCTTTACAAAAACGTAAAATTTGTTTGTTATAAATCGTCTTTTATTACGCAACATAAATTATATTTAAATAAATAATTTAATCATAAGTTAAATTACACAAAATAATGGTTTATGACGTAGATGTAGGGGATTTAATTTTTTTTGGGGGGGGGGGGTTCGACATAGTTTGGATTTAATCCTGAGATGCGAATTAACGAAAACAATGCGATTAGTTAATTTATAAACAAATATCTAAGGTTTACAGTTCAGTTCAGTTCAAGTAAGGTCATAATTATCACTTAATTTTTTTTAAAGTGGGTAAACTTTAAGCGCATCACATTTACACCTTTCGGAACGTGAAATGATACCGTTAATGTATTCGCGAATCTTGTCATCGTACAGCTTGTGACATCACAAAGTACCTATTCACCCAATCACTCGTCATCCGAGTCCGCGAATTTCTCCAAGGCTTTCTCTAGCACATTCCACATCCTTAAGATTTGGCTTCTAATTCTTTCGGGTCCTTGGTTGTCCGTGTCTCGTCTCCTGCGTCCAAAGAAGGCGGCTTGATTATTGCCCACTAATGACGCTAACATGACCGTCATGACGGGTATCATCATGGCCGAAACGCCCAATGGTATTAAATACATCAAAGACGCGAATCCTGGCCGGATTCCGCCGGGTCGAACAAACTGCCGACTTTCGGACATTCCGTTTTCATCCACTTTCGCGCCGGCCGCTGTTAAGATTGACGCCGTCGTTAAGATCGTGAACATTATGATCCATCTTGCAAAATAAAGCATGGCTTTGTTCGGGAAAACTGTATTTGAAAGCGGAAAAATACGGATTGGGAAAAAAATGAAAACCACCAAATGGGTATTTATGATGTCAAAGCAACTAGAATTATCAATGTCTTTTGAACTTTAAACAAACAATAATATCGAAGTCTAAGTATAGATGTGTACTTAAAACACCTACCTTCTTGATACGTTATAGCCAATTACTATTTTCTTATGAGTAGGTAAAGTAGATCCACTTTGCAGCCGTTGTCAAACCGAAATGGCGTCTTCTCCCAATTCCATCAAGTGATGATGTCTACCAAAATGGGGGTTGAAATGAATGAACGAATTTCCGGCCAATAATACCTTTTCCCACAATATTTCCTTCTTTGGTTTTTGGGTATTGTGTTTATCGTTTTTATCCCAACAAAATCTTCCAGGAGGGGGGGGGGAGATTCTTCCGAGATCAATTTGACCCATCTAACCAAAAAAGTAACCACGGACGCGCGAATTACGTCATGCGTAACCATAGTTTTTGCTTCTTATAATAGAAACTATCCTTCAATCGTTCACCAACTACGCTGCTTTAATCGTGATTTATTCCCTTTGCTTTTTTTCTAAGAAATTTATTCATTATGAATTTAGGAATCGCGAAGTTTGGGGTAAAGTTTCGGGCTGATGGTAGTCAAGTGTGTCTTCAAATTATGTCTGTCTGGTATGTAAGACGTTACTTGTAGCTAGGCTTGAGGGAAATGAACCAAACCGCTTTGAGGTTTAACGAGCGAACCATTTAGTTTCGGGACAATTAGATTTAAGTGAGAGTGTGAGACACAATCAACACTCAGGATAGTGGACGGCAACCTTACCACCAATGTACCGAGCCTATATAGCCTAGCCTAACTTTGCCTACAGGGCCTTTGAGAGAGGTTGTGGACCCGGGAAAACTGAAAGAATTGCCCCTCACTCTCGGGACAGTCCTGAACCAAACTTAACCTAATCTTACTTACCCCAACTTGACACATGGGACCTCAGGTTGCCCTAACTCTTCACGCAGCTTGTCTATTAATTTACTTACCCTGGCGAAGTATTTTCAACGTTGTTTCTTGTTTTATCCGAATAATGGGTTAAAAATAGAGTAAATCTAACTGACTTCACGGTACTTTAAGCACCCGTTCCTTTGTCGAATAATTTTAGGAATTTGGCGTGGAAACGCACGTCGGAGGGGCGAATCTTTTCCAGGGTCGCTAGGACACTTCCGCTATACACGTCGTGAAATTTATGGATTATTTTATTGGGCTATCGGGTCGTTACTTGTGTGAACAATATTCCCCCCAAAACACTAAAGTTATTACAATACATTTTATTACCGTTATCTTTGGGAAACCCGTAATACATATAAATTGACTATAAACTAGAACTTTATTGAGAAATGATTCCAATGAATTGAATTGAATTGACGATGGAGTTGCTAGCAGCCTTGTTTTTATGGTGTATTTATTGATACTGGTTAAAGATGAATCTTGGAATCTTGTTCTTATGGAGAAGTCTTCATTATGACGTCATGGGCTCCATTATTATCAAAGTTCCTACGAAAATGGAAGGGGTATAATTTGGGGTTGTTCACACGACAGAAATCTTGACTTTACAGCTTAGATTTAATGTGAATTTAATGGTAAAAGGATGTTTCTTTACTATCAAGAATTATCATATAAAATCCACTAAGCATCATTACATTGTCTTGAACCGTTTTGTTTCTTAAACAATACTAATTATTATTTATTTTACGGTCTACCAGGTTTTATTGTTTTTTGCATAAATCAACCAATAAAATTAAGACGAACTAAATTTAGAAGTGAACACGAGAAATTATGCAAATACCTTACAACTTCTAGTACTTCCTGTTTCTAAGCGTACCTTACACAAATTTTGCGCCAAATTCTTCTCCTCTAATTAATTTAAATGGATCAATAAACATAAGTAGGTTGAATTACTTACCATATTAACATAATGAGATCCATTACGATACCGTATAATTTCAATCTTCCATTTCACCGAAAAGTTCCAAAGCGGCTTCGACCATTTTGTAAATTTCTTTAATTTTTTCTTGGGTTATCGTTTGAAAGAAATTAGCGCGTCTAGCACGTGTTCCTCCGTTATTCCCGCCATTTGCATTGTTATTTGGTATAGCCAAAATTCGCGGCATCAATAAAATAAGCGGGAAAAACAGACTTCCAAACCCTAATAGGATTAAAACTGGTACCGAAGCCAATAAGGCAACCGCAAATGGATCAGCGTATCCAACACCGGGAATGTACTTTAGTTCCCGCGATTGTTTTAATTGCGGTTTAGAGAAAGACGAAGCCACGCAATTTGTAGAAAATAAAACTAAACTTAACACTGCAATAAACGCCAAATATTTAATTAACATGATTGATTAGTTTTTAAACACTTTTAATATATACTGATCAATAATAATACAAGTCTTAATTCTTAACCAATCCGTCTTAAATTTTGAAGCATAGTTCTGTCTGTCTTGAAAGTGATACCGGTTGAATGTGAGCATTTGAAAATCTTCCCCGGCTCGTACAAAAAGATTTTTTTGACAGATGTGTTATTTATCTGCCTTAATAATGTAAACGTGAGCATTATTTGCTATCTTAATGGTTAGGGGTTTTCGCTTACAAAGTTTTACTTGGGTACCATAAACGTAGCGGAACTAATATGGGCCTTCCTAAAGTTTTCTTAAGATCCATGGGCCACGGGACACGCGTAAACGGTATCTTTTTCGGTTGGGCGATGTTTTTACGTTAAATTACAATATTTAAGATCTTGTAAATTATCGCCGAAAGTAAGCGATACGCTATCTTGAAGACAATCTTTTGTTTTGTAGTTTTTGTTACATAAAAGGCAACACCCATGTATTACGAGTAAATTTATATCTTTCTTTACAAAGTTACAACCGACTCGTTTTTTCTGTAAAATATACGCTTTTCCGGTTTTATAATGGTCATTATGACCCGTGAAGTTTAGTTCATAGGTTAATAGAGCCATTAATTTAAGTTTTAATTGACGATTGAAGTTTCTAAAGATTTTTTATAAAGAAACGGCATCTTTCCCTTTCATATTATAACAGTCTATGTAAAAATAACATTTACTGCCATTAGTCCGAAGTTGCAGACGCTCGGGTTTATTTCATTCTCCCTTGATCCTGCGTTGAGAGTTAAAATGGCCGACGAGATTACTGAAAAAGAAACTGTAGGCATTTATGAACAGCCCGCTGTAACTTCCTCTTATCATTGCGGTATTCCCGGTTGTAATGGGGACTCTAGATACGATCCTGCTAAAAAATTAAAATTTCATTCAATTCCTAAAGAAGATGTAATTAGGAGAAAATGGTTGCAGGCCATTGAAGAAGGCTTGGGTGAACCGTTAACTGAGGCCAAGGTAGGTCTAAGCCTTGGTTACGCGCATGCCTGTCACTCAAATGTCAAACATTTGTTTACTTCCGAAGGCTCCGATCATCTTTTATAAATTGACAGGTTTTTTTTTCAATTAATTTAATTATTTCAGATTAATTCTAAAAATACAAAAATATGCTCAAGACACTTCTACATAACTGATTATTGTAAAACATTAAATGGACATATTAGATTACGTAAAGAAGCTGTACCCCATTTCCCACCTAATCAAACGTGGGCGCAAAATAAAGGTAGAAAAAGACGAAACGTTACTTACAGAGAAGAATCCAGTGAAGATGAAAAGTATATTATTAATGACATTAATTCTAATTCCATTAAAAGTTGCAGTCTTAATTTTCATTTGCATACAGTGATATGGGTATTACATGCATTCCAGCGAAATTTGTAAACCATCAACAGCCACCTGGTCGCTCAGACCATGGTTATTGCTTGCAACCCTCGGACAAACCCACAACTTCTAATTGCGGAAGACCTTCCCCTCAAATTGTCATTGAAAGTGATCAAATTACAATGAAGGAAGTACTTGACGCTGCTATTAAAAGAAATCACCAGTTAGAAAAACAAATTGAATTATGGAGGGGGATGACTTTCAGTGTGGAAAGGTTCACCAATGACCCCGAGATTATAGATTTCTACACTGGTTTTAAAGACTACGCAACGTTTAAAACAGTTTACGTAGCATTACAACCAACAGCTGAAAGAATGTTACGGTGGAGTACTGCATCGAAAAATAATAACAAATCTGAGAAAACGGACAAACCTGAAACTTTTTACAAAAATGAGAAAATCTCTTTAATAGACCAATTTTTCTTATTCCTATTTCGCGTAAGACGTGGATGGATATCCAAAGACTTAGCTAATAGATTTAAGGTTTCAACATCAACAGTCAGTCGGATGATCATAACATGGACTAATTATTTATACTTTATGCTTGGCTCATTACCCTTATGGATGCCTAAGGAAGCCAGTCTTGAAAATATGCCAGAAATTTTCAAGAAAACGCCTTACAATAATACTAGAGTTATTTTAACAGCTCATGACTTAAAAATTCAAAAACCAAGCTCAAGGGAAACAAATTCAGATTTCTATTCAACCGAAAAAGATCATACATCTCTAAGGGGACTTATAGCCACCGATCCGTGTGGTGCTGTGGTTTTTGTTAGCACTTTATACACTGGAAACATTTCTGATAGGGAATTAGTTATTAGAAGTGGTATTATGGAACTTATAGAGGCAAATGATGAAGTCATGTTAGAAAAGGAGTTTCCAATTAGTGACGTTGTGGCACTTAAGAATGCTAAGTTAAGTTATCCACCGCTGTATCATTCTTACGAACATTATCCGTCTAATGATCCAAGTGAAGGCCCGGAATTGATGAGGTTACGGGCTCATGTTCATAAAATTTGCCATAGAATTAAAAAATACCATATTTTTGATTCAGAATTAAATTTAAGTTTAGCTGGAACTTTGAATCAATTATGGGCGGTTTGTTGTATTTTGACTAATTTCCATGGTTTGGATTCGTGTTCCTTATATAAATAATTAAAAACAACATAGTGTTTAAATAATATTTATTCAATGTTTGGGTACTTAATGCCAAAGTGGCTGTGTTCGAAAATCACAACCATGTTCTTGAATTGCAGTTCTAGTGTGTAAATGAGTGTATAGATCTGGTTGTTCATTTGCAATTGCAATATGAGACGTTCTGAGACTGTAGGAATAATCATTAATGTTATTGGTCGATATATTTGTGGTGGTAAGATTGCAAGGAGTCACTTGTCCTATAGGACCAGGCGGTGGTGGTGGTGGTGAAGTAGGAGCTATGGACTCAAGAGCCGCGCTTGTGGGATCTGGAGCCAATTTTTGTTGTATCGCCAGTGTACTGGTTTTGGGGAATTTCCCATATTTAGTTTCCACAGTATCATCCCAGTTAATGTCAGATCCCAAGATTTTGCATATCAATGCGTCACTATTGATGCTTTTCAAGTTTTCCAGTAATTTCAGGCCAAATTCTTTGGCAGGAACTTCGCCAGTTAATGGGTTATATAAGCGGGGTTGTATCCCCTTTTCGTGGTCTCGTTTTGTCCGTTTTTTAGTTGGCAACTTGGGATTATCTCCATCTTCTGTACCCACGTGTTCAGTAACATTTTTCTTCTTAGCTCTTGGTTTTCTTATGCCACGGTTTTTAACTTTAGTTATTGAGATGGTACCAAGTTCTCTAGCCACTGGTGTCCGTTCTTCATTCTGATGACCTCTGTCATCGCCAGGTCTGGATTGTTGTTGGGTTGAACAACGACCTTGAGATTTGGGTAGTTGACCAATTTCTTGAATATGCCAAAGTGACATGATTTTAATAGGTTGATTTTTCAACTAAAATGAATCTTGAAAATCATAGATTTTGGTCTTCAGATAATCAGACTATCCCTCATAAATTGTTACAGTATTTTCTTATGATAATTAATGAGTTTATTGACAAGTGGCACAATGGTGCCGTGAACCCGGCCCGGTGGGTGCACTACAGTCAGAGGTTCAACGTTCAAAGTCGTCTGCTGCAAGTGCTGTTCCCTCCGATCGGTTTTTTTGAATTTAATGATACTTGAAGAAGTTTTCAATTACTTGAGATAGTATTAATGATTTTTCAGATATTTAAAATATGAAACTTTCAAAGGCGGTATGATATCGCGTAACCCTTGCCCTTTATAGCTTGTGCGGAATTCCAAGATAAGGGAAACCCTCTTTGGAGGGGAAGTACGGGTTTTGTTGTCCAGTGAACAACATTCAATGGCGCAGTACGGGAACGCTCCTGTATTTAGGAAAAGTTTACTCGATCAACTTCAAAAGCGGAACAATCGGGAGTGCAAAGCGTTCGAAGAAATTATAGGCTTTAGTAAGGACAATACTTGTTTCATAAATTAATATTAATCCAAAGTTTAAGTGCGTGTAGTAAGGTTTACAGTTGAAAATATGCGTTAAGCCTTGGTTATTTTGATGCATGAACTTGAGGGGGGAAGAAATTGGGGAAAGGAATTATGTCACTGCGTTTAATTATGAAATTCATAGGATTCTATTTTCTGTACAATCATGTCAATTCTTGCAGATAACAAACTCTTCCTAACTGTTGATAATTTAAAATCAGAAAATGTTCAACTTAGCATTCAAAAGGAAAAATTACAACAAGAGAATATCGAACTTAGACAATGTGGAGAATCAGGGTATGAATGACATCATAAACAATGTGGTGTTTACTTTAAAAATACATGGTTGATGAACATTGTTTCAAGCAGAGGTGGAGCTAAAGGCAATTCCTCCACAAATTTGTTAGAAAAGAAAATATTTCAGTTACAAGACGAAGTTGCCGAGCTTCTTAGGAGAAGATCAGAAGTATTTACTATCTATCTCTCCCTCCCCAATTGCGGTAGAAAATTGTAACCGGGTTTAATTTTAGCATGCTCAGCAATTACTCGACATTAAAACACTTTTGGATGAGAAGGAAAAAGAATTAATAGCTACTAAATTAAAACTGCAAGAAACTGAAGTTGCATTAGCTAACGTGACAGACAAAACCAAGAGATTAGAGAAAGAAATGAATGAACTTCGTTGTACAGCTCAGATTCTTAGGGACGAACATGAGGCTTTGCAATTGGCATTCACTAGTCTCGAGGAAAAAAATTTGAAACTCGAAAAAGAGCACCAAGAACTTGTTTCTCGTTGGATTGCTCTTAAAAACAGGGATGTTGAAAGGCTTAATGCTGAAAATGAACAGGAAAGAAAGATTAGACAAATGAAAATGCAGAAAGAACTTGAAGACGCTGCTAGAGAACAACCTGTGATAATAGAAAAATCTGATATGTTAGTTAATATTAATAAATTCACAGATTTAGAATTAGATTAGAAATGATATCAAGCCATTAAATGGAACTCTCTTCTCTCTGTTTTCATATTATGTAGATTCAAATACGTGCCTATTTGCGTCGCTGCCTCTTTACCCAACAAAGCGATTCAAAAAATTGTACGTGATAATTGAAATTAAGGGGGAGTTAATTAAAGTTCTCAGACTTCAAACTAAGAAAATCTTAGGGAATTTTCTAGGATGCTCATGACGGAGAGGTTAATGCTGTTGTGTGGAGTCCCACTGGGAAACTTGTTGCTACAGGAGGGGGTGATCGAAAAGTTAAACTTTGGGAGGTTAATCATGGTAATTTCAATGTTTAATGGAGATCAGGACCAATTTACTAAGCTTACACGCCCGTTGTAGGTGAAATTATACTTAAATCCAATCTAACTGGGTGTAGTGGTTCGGTAATGTCTGTTGATTTTGATCTGGAAGAAACATTAGTGATAGGAGGCTCTTGTGATTATGCTAGTCGAATTTGGACGGTTTCTGATGGTAGATTAAGGGTAATATTGAACTCGAGGGTATTATGTCGAGTGAAGCCCTCTAAATATCTTAAATCTTATAGCATACTCTAACTGGTCACGGAGGCAAAGTTTTTACTGCCAAGTTCCTAAATGAACCTAGTAAAGTTATGACTGGAAGTCATGATAGAACACTCAAACTTTGGGATCTAAGAAGTCGAGCTTGTATCAAAACGATTTTCGCCGGATCTAGTTGTTTTGATTTGGTTTCTAGTGACGCGGCTGGAACAACGATAATTAGCGCCCATTTTGATAAGAAACTAAGATACTGGGACACCAGATCAGAACTAAATACATGCGAGCTTCTCTTGAATGCCAGAGCTACCTCCTTACAAATCTCTCCCGATAAAATGTTTCTTCTCGTCTGCCTAAGAGAAGATTGTCTTAAACTTGTGGATTTGAGACTAAACAATGTTGTCAAGACATTTTGGTTAGCATTTTGCTAAAAAATGTTAAAAGAACACGCTTTTAATAAGAATGTGGCGACATATTTGGTTTTACAGTCATGAAAACTTTAAAGTTGGGTGTGATTGGACCAAAGCTAGGTTTAGTCCTGATGGTAACTATGTCACTGCTGGTTCCAGTGACGGTACCATTTATATTTGGGAAGTTGAGACTGGAAAAGTTGAAAAAACACTCAAGGAACACGAGTGAGTCTCTTTGAACAATGCGTTTTTAGAGCATTTGCAAAACTACTGGCCTTATTATTTTCTTAGGTACTAATTCTAAGCGTGTGCTATTATATTTACAGTGCCATAGTTACAGGCTGCGCTTGGGACCCAAAGGGTACTCAACTAATCACGGCAGACATGAATCATAAACTGGTACTTTGGGGAGAATTTTAATTTTTTTAAAATAATAAAGAAAAACCTCAATAAAATTCTTTAAAAAAAAAAACGAACACTATGCTTTAGAATAATTGTTCTAAAGCTGTTCAGTACTCATTCCTTTAATTAGTAATTAATTATTATACTTCGAAACATCTTTTGTACAAAAACTTCAAGACACTTCACGTTCTATATTGTGGGCTAGCTTTATATCGCGCTATGAAGTGTAGTTCTTTTTTTTTTCGTGTTTTGTAAGTATTATAGCCATTTTTCGCGCCAACAAAGGAGTTTGTGTAAATTTTTAGTATTTTGTATGATACAAATTTGCTATTATAAAAAGTCATAATTTAGGTCAAACAATATGTTTTTTGTATTAATATTTCATATATATGTGTGTGAAACTGGTACCTTTCAAATTATCCCTCTCTCAAACTCGACCCAGAGAATAACTTACCTCTTCAACTCGACCCAGAGAGTATCTTACCTCTCCAACTCGACCCAGAGAGTATCTTACCTCTCCAACTCGACCCAGAGAGTACCTTACCTCTCCAACTCGACCCAGAGAGTATCTTACCTCTCCAACTCGACCCAGATAGTATCTTACCTCTCCAACTCGACCCAGAGAGTATCTTACCTCTCCAACTCGACCCAGAGAGTATCTTACCTCTCCAACTCGACCCAGATAGTACCTTACCTCTCCAACTCGACCCAGAGAGTACCTTACCTCTCCAACTCGACCCAGAGAGTATCTTACCTCTCCAACTCGACCCAGAAAGTATCTTACCTCTACAACTCGACCCAGAGAGTATCTTACCTCTACAACTCGACCCAGAGAGTATCTTACCTCTCCAACTCGACCCAGAGAGTATCTTACCTCTCCAACTCGACCCAGAGAGTACCTTACCTCTCCAACTCGACCCAGAGAGTACCTTACCTCTCCAACTCGACCCAGAGAGTATCTTACCTCTCCAACTCGACCCAGATAGTATCTTACCTCTCCAACTCGACCCAGAGAGTATCTTACCTCTCCAACTCGACCCAGAGAGTATCTTACCTCTCCAACTCGACCCAGAGAGTACCTTACCTCTCCAACTCGACCCAGAGAGTATCTTACCTCTCCAACTCGACCCAGATAGTACCTTACCTCTCCAACTCGACCCAGAGAGTACCTTACCTCTCCAACTCGACCCAGAGAGTATCTTACCTCTCCAACTCGACCCAGAAAGTATCTTACCTCTACAACTCGACCCAGAGAGTATCTTACCTCTACAACTCGACCCAGAGAGTATCTTACCTCTCCAACTCGACCCAGAGAGTATCTTACCTCTCCAACTCGACCCAGAGAGTATCTTACCTCTCCAACTCGACCCAGAGAGTATCTTACCTCCAACTCGACCCACCTCTCAAACTCGACCTATAGCACTATATTGTATAGAATACAATATATACATTTAATTATTTTCACCCAAAAAAAATTAACACCTACAAAATAGACGTATAAAATTTCCAATTAATTGATACATAACCTGGCATTCCAAAACGTCGAAAACACATGTCAGGTAATGCCAAAGTTACGGAAGTACTTTTTTTGACGTCAGGAAATGGTTCTATCATTCGCGAAATAAGCTGAATAGTACTTTTAAGACCCCAAAAAGCGGCGAACGCAGTTTAGTATCAGAATGGAGAAAACTCTATTTTTATCGGCTATTTTAATATTGGGTATGTTAAAAAATGTTCTTATAAGTCTATAAAGTTTTAATTTTGGTTCATTTCTTTCGGGATAAAGTTTTGAGTGTGGAGTATGGTAAAAGAGCCGATGGATTCGATTTTAATCCTGTAAAGCATATCACGGGGGGATCCGAAGATCTGTAATTAATTAATTAAATTTATGGAGATAATTTTAAAAGATTAGGTCTTAAAATTGTTAAAATCACGCAGTGGTGGTTCGATACAATCGTGGTTGGGTGAAATAATGAAAAATGCTAATGAAAGTGAAGTTCACGCCAATTATTCGTCATCCTATGATCATACGGAGGTAGCGAGGTTAATTTTTTATTTCGAGAAGTTTATTAGATTTAAAGAAAGTCGATTTGTTGAATTTATAGATTAATAAGGATGGTAATCAGACGGAAGTAGTAAAAGATGAACATTATGAAGATCAGGGAGAGTTTAATACTCCAAAAAATGAAGAGGAAACACCAGCAGAATCTAATGAATAAGTGTTTGCCTCTGTTTATGATGTCTTAACTATTTTGATACTTTTTACACTAAATATATATTTAATAATAAAATTAATTTTTATTGAATATTAATTAAGGAATTTTAAATATCCAAGTTTTAAGTTCATCGATCTACCTATAACGACTATGAACACCGATATTTTGGGGGGAAGGGGGGATAATTTCGTATAGATTTATTTGGTCTGCAGTCAATTTAATCAAAACACATGTTACAAATTGCGGAAGTAATTTCAGTTTTTCATGAATGAAAATCGTTCAATGCGGATATGGCAGGATATAGTAGTTTTTAGTTTTATAAACCACGCTTTTTAGTTTGTAGTTGAACACGGAGAGACATCGTATAATAATTATGATGAAGTTAATTCTATTTGCAACCTTAATAATTTTAGGTATGTAAAAAAATTGGTTTTAAAACCTAAAGAGTTTTAAAATCAATAGAATTTACTTATTTTTCTTGATGGTAATTAAGTTGCGGGTCAGACTTCGGAGATTGATCAAACATCGCAGCAATCTATAGAAGAGCAACCGAGTGCCAATGATCTTACACTTGACAATACGGGAGAACAAATGTATTGTTTTGTTTTTAACTATAACTATCGTTATATTAATATTTTAACCATTTAATTGCGGAAACAAATTAGGGGAACATTAATTGATAGTTGGTTCACTGACGCTGTGAATGATCCAAATGCAAAAGTCAACACAACTAGTACAGAAGCTGGTTCTACTATTAATACAGGCTCAACACTGGTTTGTTCTTTTAAAACTTTTATACTCTTTATAAGTCGACAAAAAAGAATTTATTTTACTCAAATTAAACTTAACTACAGGTTGATAAACGTGGTTTCACCATAGATTGGACAAAATTGGGTTAAAATGAATTGCAACACGTCCATGAAATGGTGTTGGGGTCCCAATGACATATATTGCACCTATAGTGTATGCGTAAAACACGCACCTATATTTGTTGTACAGTTTTATACGTTTATATATTATAAATAAAAATTCAATGTTTTTGTCAATAATAAGTAAAAATATTTATTCAGTAAGGCACATGTTTTATAATGTTTTTTATACAAATATACAAAATATTATACTACAAAAAAAGATCTACATTGATATACACAACCTAATACCTGATATAATTATATAAGTTTAATTTTATTCTTTTTGTACATAGTACTTTAACGTCATTAGAGGATATAATTATTTGTTCTATAATTCGTGATCTTAAACTTTATTGCTAAACAACATCAATATCTCCCGAACAATGTCGGCATCCACTAACATTAACAATATCATTTAGAACAGGTAGTGCGTGAAACCGACACATTTTTAATCTTGATCCAGAAGAATCAACTGGATTCAAAGTTTCAGCCACAATTTCTTTGGTAGATAAAACTTTATGAGCGAGATCCTCCGCTGGGGTTTTTCCGTCGCATTTCAGGTTTTCTGCAAGGCTAGTTTTGATTGCTGAAGAACCTAAAAGTCTGTAATGTACAGCATCAGCTAGTTTATGGTTAGCATAGGCCATTGTCAGTAAATTTGTTTCTGATTTTCGTTTCGGTGTTAATGCCGCTGCAGGATCAAAAACCATTTGCAGATGCTTCAGAAATCTGAATCAAAAGAATTGCATGGTTTAATATTATAACGCCTAAATAATAAAGGCGGGGGGTAGTTTTCTTAGTAGTTTCTTACTGTTGGGTTGAGACTGAGTGTTTCTTGACAGTTTCCCTTTCTTCAAGCATCCACTGTAAAGTTTCTTTCGCTTCCTCGTATTTTCTGGAAAGTAAAGCCTTCCATCCAGCTAATTCATCAACCATCAGACTGCAAGCTAAAAACTTGCTCCTCCAAACATCACATTGAATGGCTAGTTTCTCCAGCTCTTCATGCTCTTCCAACAACATTTGAGAGTAGTGGGCGATATCCTGAGCTAGACGAGCTTTATCTTCGCTTAAAAATTGAACTCGAGATTGCATATCCTCTCCCATAGAAGCAACCAGCAATTTCTTCAACTCAGCATTAACTTGAGTTTGAACTTTGAACTGGTTTTCAATTTCTCTTTTTGAGTTTTTCAGTCTCTTGATTTCATCCTCCATTTTACTACGTTCTTCCTCCCATTGTTCACGTTCTAATTGGAACTTTTCAGACATTATTGCAGTTTGATTTACATTGGCTCCAGTATCGTTCTTATGATCCCTCAACACTCTAATGACTGGAGAGAGGTTAGGGTTGTTCAAAAGTGGAAAAGGGATGTGTTCTTCAACCAGGCTAGATTTTTTAGAGCTTTTCTTCTTGGATTTAGATGATTTATGGTCGTCCGAAGGTACTATTGGTGTTATGGCTGCTTTATAAGGCTCATAAGGTACAAATTTTGGTTCTTTTCGTTTGACTGATAGAGGGAAATCAAAGTTGCAGGCCGACTTTGGGGATGAGGGGGCAACTATTTCGTACTTTTGTTTATTTTGATTATTTTGAATGTTCTCATTTCCGGACAAGGAAGGTGATAGTGATCTATTAGGGCATGCCACGGTTTCACACGTTTGTTCCATTCCGTCACCAGCAGATCTAACTGGGCTTTGCATTTTAACCTTTTCTGTGTCAAAAATAAAACGCTACTTATTGATAAGGGGATTTTTTGCTACTGATTAGGAATTATTACTAATTTTAAAATTTTACTCATCAATGGGGATAATAATAAATAATTAGTAAATTAGTAATCACATACCTATAGTGCTTTGTATAGTAATTTGAGCAATATCCTTGTTGATGACACTTTTACCTTGATTGTTCCCGTTCATTTTAGTTTCTAATTTTATTGAAAGTTATAGATAATTGTTATATTTTCGAGGTCAACAGCTGCTGCTGCTACTGGCGATTTCGATACTTTTTGATTAAAATCATTAAATAAATTTTTTCCCGAATTTTGTGGGGGATGTCAGGGGGGGTAGAAAGGCATTCAATGGAAAAAACCCAAGATTCATTCAGAAAGTACTATGAATTTAACCGGTCTCTCTAATTTTTATAGGTCAGGTTAGTTTGTTTTAACGCCCTGTACGCATTCATGGCGTCCCACCAAAAACAACGTCACAAGTTACAAATCTACACAAACCAATAGTAACATAGGTTGTGACGTCAGCTGTCATTTAAAAAAAATTATATACAGAGTGCTAGTGAAGGCTACCGCCAGCGTGAAGGCGTGACTGCGTTTTGAGACTTTGAGAGGGAAGCCGACTCCCATCTTAATTAATCTGTTTTTGGGGTGGTAAGTGTAATTTTAATAAATTCCAATCATGAACATGACATCATCGATAGTTTTAGCCCCTTATCATCCCACTCCCTAGGGCTTCTGGCGTCGGCTTCGGCTTATTCTATGATCCATTTTAATTAATTTGCCCTAAATACCTTCTTACCCATAAGCACTTTCCCTGTTTAGACGCGTTTACATCTGGATTTATTAGATTTAGAACAGTACAGCACCCTGAACACATTTTTTTCGCTATAAGATTTGTTTGATAAGAGGCTCATAAGGGTGCCTTCATCTAAACTTCATTCAACTTCAAAAAATCTTCCACAGTAAAGTGTTCAAACGCGTATGAAGGAGGATGCGTCTTCCATTTTTTACATCCATCCGCCGCTTTAATGACCAGGACTATGAATCTCTTAAAAAAGATTGTCAAGCAACGGGAGTTCCATTCTCCGATGCTACTTTCCCTCCAGAAGATTCCTCTTTAGGCTTTGGAAGCCATTTGAGGGAACTACCTGGCAAAGTTGTATGGAAACGACCCAGAGATATATGTGCCAATCCAAAATTATTTGTCGATGGGGCTTCCTCTTGCGATGTCAAGCAAGGAATGTTGGGAAACTGTTGGTTGGTTGCTGCCAGTTCAGCCTTAGCCCAGGAAAAGGAGTTATGGAATAAGGTCATCCCGGATCACCATGATCAAGATTGGAATGATGAAACTCCGGAAAACTATGCTGGCATTTTTCATTTTCGTTTCTGGAGATTTGGGGAATGGATTGATGTGGTCATTGATGATAGGCTTCCAACCATCAATGGAGAATTGATTTACTTGCATTCAAGGGAAAAGAATGAGTTTTGGGGACCACTTTTGGAGAAAGCCTACGCTAAGTATGCCCAGCCAGCCTTTAAATAACTACAATTAATTTTATATTTAAATGAATGTTAATTATAATAAAGAGTATCTGGAAGTTACGAAGCTTTGGATGGAGGAAATCTCTCAGATGCTTTAGTTGATTTTAGTGGTGGAATATCTGAGACCATAAACTTTGCCGAAGGGGGTTTTGCTACAGATGATTTGAAAAGGAAAGAGTTTTTCAAGAAACTAGTTTCCGAGTTGACCAGTCATTCCCTTATGTGTTGCGCCCTCCATGTGAGATATTTACAAGAAGTCACCTTGAAATTAACCTTAATTTCATGGTAAATTCCTTAAATTTAAGGCTGATTCTCAAGAAGAAATGGAACAACGTACCGATGTGGGCTTAGTTAAGGGTCATGCCTACGGTATTACAGCTGCCAGGAAGGTGTACATTGGAAACACCACTTTAAAAACCTTATTTACCGGAAGAGAGAAAATATACATGATTAGAATGAGAAATCCATGGGGTGGTAAAGAATGGAATGGTCCATTTAGTGATGGATCACCCGAATGGAATCAAATCACTGAAGCTGAAAGAGAAAGAATTGGCCTGACTTTTGATGAAGATGGAGAATTTTGGATGCCATTTGATGATTTTTGTCTGAATTTTAGTGACATGTCCATTTGTTATATGGTTAATACAGGATGGTTTAGCTTTGGAAAAACATGGTCCGAGACCTCTTTCTCTGGAAAATGGGTGACTGGAGAAAGGGGTTGCAAATCTGATCGAAGCGGAGGTTGTTTGAACAACAAAGAAACCTTTCTCAGTAATCCCCAGGTACTACAAAAAATGGATAAAATGTGCAATGTCAGCCTGTTTATCAAAGCCACAACCTCAACTTTATCCTTTTTATGTAGTATCGTTTTGATGTAGACGCGGAACAAGATGAAGTTATGGTCTATATGATTCAACAAGACACTAGAGCTCAAAAGAAAGAGGGCAAAGATAATCTAGTTATTGGCTTTCACATCATGAAAGTCCGTTTGAATTATTATTATTATTTAAAGGAAAAGTTCTGAAAACATAACATTATACCTTAAAAGAATGGCCTTTTTCTAATTATGAAAGGAAAAATAGTTACTACTGCGCCATCTGCCTTTAGTTTAATGGCGTCTGCTAACTAGAACCCCTTACCCATATGGGATTGGTTGTGGGTTCTGGCTAGCAGACGACACTAAACTAATGACGGAGTAACTGCCGTAGTAACTGTTTTTTTGCCATTAGTTTAATGGCGTCTGCTAACTTGAACCCCTTACCCATATGGGATTGGTTGTGGGTTATGGCTAGCAGACGACACTAAACTAATGACGGAGTAACTGCCGTAGTAACTGTTTTTTGCCATTAGTTTAATGGCGTCTGCTAACTAGAACCCCTTACCCATATGGGATTGGTTGTGGGTTCTGGCCAGCAGACGACACTAAACTAATGACAGAGTAACTGCCGTAGTAACTGTTTTTTGCCATTAGTTTAATGGCGTCTGCTAACTTGAACCCCTTACCGATATGGGATTGGTTGTGGGTTCTGGCTAGCAGACGACACTAAACTAATGACGGATGGCGCAGCAGTAACTGTTTTTAAGACTAATTAAATGCTAATTATTTCTTTTTGAATATTTAATTCCTTTTATATTTAGAAAAAGGCCATTTTTTTTTAAGGTATAATGTTATGTAATCTGAACTTTTCCCTAAATCTTTGAGATTAATTAAGTTAATCTAAAGATAATAATAATAAATTAGGTTGAAGAAAATCGAAGATACAGACTTCACATTATGAAAGAAAAAGCCGCTACATCTGACTATATAAAATCTAGAGCAGTTTTCTTGAGGTGTAATCTCAAACAAGGTCGATATGTTGTCATACCAACCACTTTTGAACCCAATACAACTGGGGACTTTTACCTTAGAATCTTTACTTCTAAAGCCAATAATGGACAGTAAGTTTGACTTGACACTTGAGTCCATTATCCTGGCCATGGATTAACTAACGCTAGGGATTGTTCACTACCTGTGTTTCCCATGTATTGCTATTGCCAACTACATGTTCCGTATCATTGCTTGATTCCCCTCTTCATTCCCCCCAATTTATTGGACCAAACCGGATGCAGATATAGCGCCATCTCTAGACAAAATAAATAGAAAAGATGGCGGCGCCCAATTTAGGTGTATTTGAATTTTGACGTCATAGGCCACGTGATATTTGGTCCAATTTTCTTATAACTTCCTGTTAGGGATAGTAGCTGCTGCTAGGGGGCGTTTGGAACATGCATGCTGTATCTTTTAGGGGGAACGAACTATCCCTAGCGTTAGTTAATCCATGTCCTGGCCTTGGAATGAAAAAATTACAAATTTTATCCAGGGAAATGACGGAAGATGTGCCAACTCATAGCATGTGTCCTTGGTGTCCTTGTATCTCGTCTTACCCATGCCTCTTAACACATGTTACTATTAGAGGAGCTCAGGGTCTTGAGAAACAAGACAGATTTGGATGTAATGACATTTAATTAATATTTCCTTAATCACTTTTAAATTAAATTAAATTAATTCAAATTTAGCTGCTGACCCTTATTGCATAATAAAATGTGAAGGGGAAAGTGTAAGAGGGCCAGTACAACACGATAGTCTCGAACCCAAATGGGAATTTAGCGCCTTATTCTACCGTAAATCAGCCAGCTCTCCTGTTAAGATCCAAGTAATTTTTGATACAATTTTCATTTGTATCTGTAGCAGTGGTGTGCGAGTCTCGTTTTTTCAGTTTCGAGCCGAGTCCGAGTATCAAAAAAATTTCTTATCGAGTATCGAGCCGAGTATTGAAAAGTCTTTCGAGCATTGAGTATTTAGATTAGGTCAAATTTTAGTTTCGAGTATTTATCGAGTCCCAAATATTTACTTGTCGAGTATTTATCGAGCAAATTTCTTAACTTCCTAGAAAATAACACTTATGTTCGAACACTAATTACGTAATATTAAACAAGTTTATAAGATTGTTAATTTGTTAGTGATCAATTAAACTTTAAACGGGTCATTTTAAAAACAAATGCTCACTTTTCAAAAGGAAATTCACTTATCAAGGAATATTTTTAGCGAACATCGTCTGCTAAAGTTATAAGCCTTGGATTCGAGTATTTATCGAGTATTTAAGGAGCTGAAAAGCTACTCGAAACTTTCTCGAGTATTTCAATATATTGTTATCGAGTATCGAGTCGAGTACTCGACTCAATACTCGAATCGAGTACTCGAACTTAACGAGTACTCGCACACCACTGATCTGTACGTAGAACAAATGGATTTAATTATAATTGGGTTTGGTTTTGGTAGATATGGAACAGTAATGTTGTAATGGATAGTTATATGGGTAGAGCTGTCTTGGAAGCTCCTATTACTCCTGAACCTGTAAGGCAAGATGCGGAATTGTTTGGAAGGAGAGCCCAAAGAGGGGTCAAAAGGCCGGGAACTGTTAATGTTGAGATCTTCACTACTGATGACTTAATGGCCTTTTAAACAAACTTGGTGAAAGTATTTCAATTGTTCTTTTTATTTTCTTTTTTGAAATGCCTAAGGGTTAAGTTCTTTTAATTGCTAGGCCTATAAGTCTGTTATATTTGGAATGGGACTTAAATTGTTGCGCTTCCCATAAACAAGCAAAAAGAATCTGCCATAATACAAACATATGATTATGATATTATTTACAAAGAAGTTTTACAAAAACTATGCTTGAAGAAGGTTCAAGTTTTGCCTACGGAAGAAAAAACTTTTTAAAATATTTTCTTATTATTATTTTTTTGCAAAGAAAAAAGGGTTAAATCATGATTTTAAATTTTAATTTTTAAAGAAATACAATTACAAGCACAAATATTTATTTTTTAAGCTTAATTTTTTTTTCTAAGAAAAGTTTTTAAAATACGTCATTTTTATATACATGTTTTTTAATTATGAACTTCCATGGTTGTGCCTATCAAGACTTATTTTATTAAATTTTATTATTAATTAATCAAAACTTCATAATTAATTAAAAAAAGGATTCCTCTATTGTTCCTCTATAGCTACACATTCAGTGCCTCTAGCTGCAAAGGATAAAAAAAAATTAATTAACTAAATTGAAGCTCAATAATTAAATTTTTGGAAAATGGAAAGCTTAGAATAATAATAATAATATACACTTTGAAATTGACACTTATGAAACACAAAAAATCGCAAATTTAATTTTTTTATGCCATTTTACACTATTTAAAATTGAAATTTTCAATGTGGTACGCATTTTGGAACAATTTTTAAGCTTTATAATTATAATACACGTTTTCCAGTAAATTTGGATGAGGAGGTGAAGTTATTAAGCTAGAATGTTAATTAATAATTATTAGGCCTATATATCTTTTGGAGAAATTTTTTAGATGCTATTTTGTATTTTGTCTTCCATAATCAACTCCTATTTTAAAATTCATTTAATTCTTCCAGTATTTAATGCCTAAATCAGTATTTTAATAAATTGCGTGGCATTCTAGCTAAACATGGTTTTTATTATTTAAAAGTTAAAACCATAAGTTTCTTTTAATTAAGTTTTAGCAAAGGCTTAGTACAAAAAAATAATGTGAAAATTTTATTAGGGGTAGCTTTTAATTTAGAAATTTAGTACCAAGAATTAATTATTAAAAAGAAAAACTTATTAATCCAGCTTTTTTTCTGTAATTTTTAAAAAATTGTTTGTTTTTATAAAGTTTTTTGAAATTTGTGCAATTTTAAATCCGTTTTTTTCCTATGGTCTCAATTTCGCGCCAAATATTTCAAATTACAAGGCGGGAAAGTTTGAGAGATATCATTGGTTACAACTTAAACCAATAAGAAGTAAGAATGTATAGATGGCGCCACCGTAGAACGCACTTTTCAATCATATGTCCTTATATGTCAATGGGCTTGGTGCAAAGTCTGCAAATTAATTTTTGCGTCATTCATGCGAGAGTATTTCAGCGCGAAATACTATAAACAAACACTTATCTTGTTTTTCGAATATTGATAACGCTCATCGTATCTTTAATTATGTATATATAACGTAAATTATTGGAGTTTATAGATTAGATAATCAAGGTGAGTTCATTTTTTATCTAAGTTGGGGGGGTTGTTTTTTACAACTTTGTACTTTGGCTGGCTTAAGTTGAAGCTGAACCTTTACATGGACCTCGCCTTGGCTTTTTTAATCTTATCATCATTAGAGCCGCTTTAATTTAGAGCTTAGCATCCTCTAACGGACGCGTCAAACATAATTTCAATTATGTCTTAATTTAAGAGGAGAAAGGGTTAAATTAAATTGGTTAATTTGTTATGTAATTTACAGTACATCATTAAACCTAATTAACCTAGTAAAAATATAATTTTAGAACGTAACAAAAAGTAAAGACGCCCACACAATGTAGATGTATATTTTTTATGCACCTGCAGTCTTTTTAAGGCTTCAAAGGCTTTACTTTTTCAAATTTTGAAAAAACGTGTTTATTTAAATTTGTATTAGGTTTTTATACCTTAACTAAAGCTGTGATTGGTTGAAATTCATGTAAAAGTAGTGACATATCGTCTTATCGATTGGGTGGGTGGTGCGTTACAGAGAGGGGAAGCGTACTTCTTCCGGTTTATGTCACACGGGCCCGCAGGGGGGGAAGTGAATACTTCAAGACGGGGGGTGGAAATATTTTGTGTAGAGTAGACCCCTCCAGCAACTAACCATTGACGTTTCAATGATGAAATAGCGTGACGTATAATTAAGCGGTCATGGCCAGGGTGGGAAATAAGGAAATAGACTAGCGACCTCTGCTCCGGAATAAATTAATTGGTCAAGTGGTCCATTACATTAGGCCTATCTGCAGTGCTGACATCATCATATTTACGAAATAAATTAGCGGCCCAGTTGACCACTGACTACCCATCAGCAAAGAGAGTATCTTAATCTTTGACGTCAGGTTTTTTTTAACTGTTAGCTTCCACGCTGGCGGAATCGGATTGTGAATGGGCGCATTTTTATGAAATGTTTTGTATATTTAATTTTGACAATAAATAATAATGTAGTTAGGGCTAAATATATTAATTCCGGGTATTAAAGGTCTAGAAACTCTAATAATTATGAGTTACAACAATAATTCGAGAGTTAACGTCTACACTCAGTTAGGCCTTGGTCAAGGCGCTGTGGGTGGTGGTGGTGCAGCTGCAGGTCGAAATCAAAATACCCAAGCGCCTCAGGTATCGCAGGGTCATTATCAAGTGGTCCAAAATCGTCAAAAAAAACCCCAAAACGAACCATTAAAGCTTTTACCCTTAAAGTCGAGTCCTTTATATCAAAGACGTACTACCCCACAACAACATACAATTTCACCTTTAACTTCACCTCAGTCAGGTCGTAGAACAGTTAATGTAAATCAGTTAGGTAGTAAATCAAGTGCTGGTAATTACAATCTTTCCAACGAACACCCTCCACCAATTCCGCCCAAAAATACTGCTTCCAAACCCTCCTCTGGTTCATCAACACCTAGGTCATACGCGTCACAAGCATCTAATGATGGAAGGTATAGGTTTATCCCAACATTATTGTTATTGTTTCTTTCTTAAGGTTAAAGGGTTCACAATTAAGTTTAAATCATAAAGTAGTAACTATTCTTTCAGACTTGAATCTTCCCTTGGTTCTTTATCATTAAATATGGCGGCAATGTTCTGTTCTCGATGTGGGGAAGGGTTTGAACCCCATGAAAGGATTGTCAATTCTCATGGAGAAGTTTGGCATCCTCAATGTTTTGTGTAAGGACTACATCTATTTTTTTATATTCCCCTTGACAATTGATACAAAATTGTTCGAACTAAACATTTTAGATGTTGTCAATGCTTTCGACCTTTCCCTGAAGGAATCTTTTACGAATTTGAGGGTCGAAAGTACTGTGAACATGATTTCCATGTTTTATTTGCACCATGTTGTGGAAAGTGCCAAGAATTTATCATTGGTCGGGTTATTAAAGCTATGAACAACAACTGGCATCCCAATTGTTTCCGGTGTGAAACTTGCACCATACCTTTAGCTGATCAAGGTTTTATGAAAATTGCCGGTCGTGCCTTGTGCCACGAATGCTATGCTAAAGAAAAAGCAGCTGCAAAAGGCAAATACATTTGCTACAAATGCCAGTAAGATAATGGGTTTTTTCTTGCAGTTGAAGTTGATTGTTAAAACAAATGTATCTGATATTTTCTCAGTGGAGTTATCGATGAAATGCCACTTAAATATAAAACTGAACCATTTCACGCTTATCATTTCAACTGCACCACTTGTGGAGTTGAATTGACACCAGATGCGCGTGAAGTTAAAGGGGAACTCTATTGCTTGAGATGCCATGATAAGATGGGCATCCCCATTTGTGGAGCTTGTAGAAGACCCATTGAAGAAAGGGTGGTCACCGCCTTGGGTAAACAATGGCACGTTGAGCACTTTGTCTGTGCCAAATGTGAGAAACCCTTCTTGGGACATCGTCATTATGAGAAGAAAGGATTGGCCTATTGTGAAATCCATTATCATCAACTGTTTGGAAACCTTTGCTTTGTTTGCAACAATGTTATCGGTGGAGATGGTATAAATCTGATTTTACCAATATACTTTTTTAATTAATTTATGAACTTCTATTTAATTAATTTTGATAATAAATATTTTAGTTTTTACTGCCTTAAACAAGGCATGGTGTGTTCATCATTTTTCATGCGCTTTGTGTGATCAAAAAATGAGTCAAAAGTAAGATTTTTGACCTACTTTTAAGCCTATTTCTTCTGATACTCAAAATTGGCCTACTGTTTTTTTTTTTTTATTTTATAGGACCAAGTTTTTTGAGTTTGATTTAAAACCAATATGCAAACGTTGTTATGATAAATTTCCTGGGGAACTCAAAAAACGTTTGAAGAAATCTTACGAAAACCCTCCTACCAAGAAAATTGTAGTTTAGTGTTTAATTAACACAAATGTTAATGAGATTGATATCTCAAAACTTTTTAATTGTAATCTTTTCATTTTTGAAGATAAAAGAAAAAAAACTTAAGTAAAGGCATTTTAATTAAAATAAATTCGCATTTAAGTCGGATTTTGCATTTATATTATTATTTTGCCGTTTTAATTTTTAAAGTTATGAAACAAACTAACAGTAACATTAGTGTAAAATTGTTATAGGATTAATCATTAATCTGTTAATAATCCGCATTTACCTCCCATTATTATTATTATCGTCGTTAAGTCTTTTAACTATCAAGTGCAATTAAGTATGTTAATTAGATATATAAATAAATGTATTTTTTTGTCATATATATAGAAGATATTTTCTAGAATATCGTCCATGCTCTATTGGCTGTTCAAAAAACCCTCTTTTGAGGAAGTTAAAATACTAAAAAAATAATAGTATTTTCATAAAGAATATATTGTAGGCCTAGCATTGTTAAATTTGAAGTGCCAAGTTGTGTTTTGGTTGAATATTTTTTGTAATAAATTGCTCTCTGCTTTGAAAAAGTTTGTTTGTTTTATTTATTTTTATTGGGGGTTTTTTTTAGACAAAAAGCTACAAATTATTTAGAATGTTTGATATGGAAACGGTGCCAATAGTGTTCTTGAAGAATAGATCTTCAACTATGTTGGGTGGAATACTACGTAGAGTTGAAAGAAGTAGCAAAGATCTGCCAAATCTTGCAGGGTTTTGTGGTTGAGAGTTTGCCATGTAATGCCATAAAGTATTTTGGGTTTGATCAAGCATATTATCCATATTAAGCATCGAGGATTCTTTCAAAGCATCTGTAAAGGTGTAAAGTAGGTCCTGTATAATGGTATTTAAGGTTATATAGAGCTATCTCAGTTGTGACGTCAGTGCCTGGGTAAAACGTCAGTGGGTGGCCATGTTTGGTACCGCTTTGGTTCTATGGGTTAATAGCATGGGTGACGTCACACTAAGGCTTCTGAGATAGCTCTATTGTGTTGTTTCAGTACCTTTTCTTAAAAGGGTAATTGATTCAAGCAGTGTTTTTTCAATATGATCGAGTTGTAAGGCTTGTGCCTGCCCCAAAGCTAATTCTAAACGTCTAAAATTATTTTGTTGTCCATTCTGTAAAGAAATTTAAGTATTTTATTTAATTTTAATTATTTTCCATAAATAAACTCAAAAATTTACAAAGTTACATAGTTTTTAAACTTTCAGGCCTATATTTTCTTGCATTCAGATTGGCTGAATAATATCACGTGCTTATGAGGACCAATCAGAAGTGGCTATTTTGCCGGCAGATTTTCAGTGAAAGCCGTCTTTCGGTTCGGCCGTGTTTTAAGTTGGTCTAAATTATTTCGCGCAGTTTTCCCATTGGATTACTAATTAAGTGTTTTGTGCGGGCTTCATTAGTGGTAATTAACTAAAAAACATCTTAATGTAAGTTAAAATATTTTATTACAATGTTTTGGGGGTTTTATAATTTACAAAAAAAAAAGTCCAAGGCTTAGTTAAGGCGGGCCGCGGGAGTCGACGCACGACAACCTCATTGAAAATAGGTTTAACCTTAGCGGGTAGAAGCCAAATTATGACCCCGATATTACCAAAGCAGACTATTTTCGCGACCCCCATGATTTTCTACTGAGTATTTATGAAAATGACTTACCTTTATCCCATAATTAATTCTTTTTGCCACCGTAATAATATCAACTGGCCAGTACGCCGCTTGCAAAAGGAAAAGTTCAGACCAAACTTCGGATAGTATAGCAGTTTGGTCAATGGGGGATAGAGTTCGAAAAACTTCATTTGACCTTGCCCGACGTACAGAAACGAACAAAACATGAGCTGCTATTTCATGGAATAGTTCACCAGCCCTAACTGGTGCTTTAACTGCTTAAAAAGGGGTCAACTTTTAGATCTAAAATCACACGTTTTAAAACTTTAGGCTTAGCAATGACCACACTTACAGCTCATTAGCGAAGGCATATGCGAAGTTATAGTGAGTGGTTGGTTAGGTATAACTCTTCGGAATGCGCTGTAGATATTTCGATGGGATGAAACACTATGTTCCCTTGACGTAAAAGGTCCATTGTCCACCATTAACTTCCGACATTCCGCGTGGCCAGCAGTCAAAGGGCATGAAGTAGGGAATTGAACAGCCGGGACATGTGCCGGCGGAGGTGGCGGTAACAAGTAGTTTCCATAGATAAAAGTAGTTGTAGTTGTAGGCGGGATAATCGCTGGACTTTGAGGTCGCGTTATGACAGGTGCATTATTATCAGCCATAGTTGGGGATGCTGTTGGACGTTCTCTTGGTTCTGGTTTTAATTTCGGTGTTCTCTGACTAGTGGCTGAATTGCCGTCAACATTAGTGGTGGGTCTTGGCGCTTTAGACTTTCGCGGACCACGTTCTTCTTGGACAGCTAACGTAAAATCGCTGTTATAATTACCATGGTTACTGTCCCGTATAATTAGAATTATATGGTTTACCATTGCGATTCATGGTGACAGCGAAACACTTTTGTAAACGACAATACGGACACCAATTTCTTCTAGCTTTATCTATGACACAGTTTCCACCCCCTGCTGTTTATAATTCGAAATTATTTAACTACACTTTAAGAGGAGCTCATCACGGCAATCAAACCTACCTATGCATGTATAAATAATCCCCCTTCTTATGCTCCGTTTAAAGAAACAACTACACCCATCGCAACAATAAACTCCGTAGTGTTTCCCGTATGATTTATCCCCACAAACTTTACAAGAAACAGGAACTGGTAGGGTGCGACCTTATCGGAAAGACAAACGTAACTTCAATTAAAATCAGGCCCCGAGATTAAAAGTCCAAAAGTATCCGGAAAGAAACTTACCCATCTTTAATCCCAATTTCCGGTTAAATAAGATTATTTGATCGTCGTTTTCGCCTTTTAAAATCTTGGTCCCCAACATTTCCCTTTTCCCTATTGGTTAGTTTTAGCTCCTCCCCGTCAATTTGACTGGGCGGGGACCCCTTTTTGCGGTTGTTATACCACTTGGCGAAGGATTTAATGGCTTCATTGGTGACCATTGTTTGATCAGAAGGATATAGTAACGTAATACCTTCAATGCCATTAGAAGTTTCGATTTTTGCTCGCCGTTCGAGTGGCTTTTTGGCGCGCGCGAAAATTGCCCCGGACAATAGATCATGTCACGTGTCTTGTCAATCAGAACATCCTACCATGGATAGGAACCATCGCTTAATAATATCCCAAACATATAATTCCATAAACGCATTAGCGGTAGTTTGTAAATTGATTCTTTTAATTTCTATCTTTGATATCATAGTAGGAAACTAATTTACCTGGTTAATTTCGTAATTTTAATATAAGTAACAGTAGTTGCTCATAAAATATTAATTATTGTCTAAAACTTTGAGAGAGAAAAAAGGTTTACCCCTGTATTTAGGTTTTGCCCCGAACACCGGTGCTCAGCGGGTAAAACAGTTCTACAGGCGCCGGTAGAAAATACATGGGGTATAAAACCCCTATAAGATAGCTTTCCCTACGTGCGTCGTAAATTTTGCAGATTTAAAGTTTAAATTAACTAAAGTGTTTTTGATGAATTTGGACTTGATTCAATTATAAGAGGTACCTTTTAAAGAAGTTCTGGAATGAATAAATAATTAATTTAGGCCTAGTTGAATAGTTTCAAGTCGATTAATTTGGCGGGAAACTATGTGGGAGGTATTATTGGCTAGTTGAACGTGTCTTTTGTATAATTTAGGAAGCTTAATTCATTCAATCATCATTGACGTGGTATATACCTAGCTTTTGACGATCTTTTCCTATTATTTATTCATATAGAGAAGAGATAGAATGCTATAGCTCGCGCGCGAGGTATTGTGGGAGGCGGTAAAAATGGTTCCATTTTGTAGGTAGTCACAAAAGCTCTTAATGGAAAAGGGATAACCACTCTCTTACCCCTCCCTACCTATTAAAGAGACACGGGGCTCCGTAATATTATTAATACAACGGTTATAGGCCTACCTTCCCTTTCATTTTACCTTTGAATACCTGCCGATCATTTCTAGCTTTTCGTGGGCTTACTGTGTTGCGATATTTTGTTAGACAATTTTTAATGGTCGCGTTCGGATTGATTCAACCAATTGACAAAAATATATATTTTCTTACGTAGAAGAATTGTATTATTATAACTTTTTACCGAGCTTTCAGAAATAAGCCCGTTCGTTCTAACTACCCCCTTACTTGAACCAAAAAATAAAACCACTAATCTCTTTTAAGGCCCGTTCAGACGACACTCTTTTTCTCGCAACGCTCGCTGTGCTGAGCTCATCAGATTTTCTGGCTTCACCAGCCTCTATAAAATACACTGTTCACGCCCAAAATTTTGTCATTCTTGATCTCGGCAAAGCGAGAAAAAAAGTTGAAAAAATTCAACTTTTTTCTCTCTTTGCTCGGCACTGCCAATAGATAAATAATCTGCCATAATACAAACATATTATTTACAAAGAAGTTTTACCTATGCTTGATGAACGTTCAAGTTTTGCCTATGGAAGAAAAAAACTTTTTAAAATATTTTCTTATTATTTTTTTGCAAAGAAAAAAGGGTTAAATCATGATTTTAAATTTTAATTTTTAAAGAAATACAAGCACAAATATTTATTTTTTAAGTTTAATTTTTATTTTCTAAGAAAATTTTTTAAAATACATCATTTTTATATACATGTTTTTTAATTATGAACTTCCATGGTTGTGCCTATCAAGACTTAATCAATGTCTTATTTTATTTTATTTTATTTTATTTTATTATTAATTAATCAAAACTTCATAATTAATAAAAAAAGGATTCCTCTATTGTTAAAATTTAAAATAGTTTTTTTGTAAACTTGAAATTATCCATCGTTAAATGCCTAGTTAAATCGCTACCGGAAAGTTTAAAATAGTTAAAATTTAAAATCTAGCCGCCTGTTTTTCTTGAAAATGTTGAGGATTTTTCTCCATGATCCGTTGATTTAACAATCCATTAACCGTTTCTAATTCAGTTATACGGGATTATAGTTAAAATTTAAAATAGAGTTAAAATTTAAAATAGAGTTAAAATTTAAAATCTAGCCGCCTGTTTTTATTGCAAATGTTGAGGATTTTTCTCCATGATCCGTTCATTTAACAATCCATTAACCGTTTCTAATTCAGTTATACGGGATTATAGTTAAAATTTAAAATAGAGTTAAAATTTAAAATAGAGTTAAAATTTAAAATAGAGTTAAAATTTAAAATAGAGTTAAAATTTAAAATAGAGTTAAAATTTAAAATAGAGTTAAAATTTAAAATAGAGTTAAAATTTAAAATAGAGTTAAAATTTAAAATAGAGTTAAAATTTAAAATAGAGTTAAAATTTAAAATAGAGTTAAAATTTAAAATAGAGTTAAAATTTAAAATAGAGTTAAAATTTAAAATAGAGTTAAAATTTAAAATAGAGTTAAAATTTAAAATAGAGTTAAAATTTAAAATAGAGTTAAAATTTAAAATAAATTTAAAATAGAGTTAAAATTTAAAATAAATTTAAAATAGAGTTAAAATTTAAAATAAATTTAAAATAGAGTTAAAATTTAAAATAAATTTAAAATAGAGTTAAAATTTAAAATAAATTTAAAATAGAGTTAAAATTTAAAAAAAAATTTAAAATAGAGTTAAAATTTAAAATAGAGTTAAAATTTAAAATAAATTTAAAATAGAGTTAAAATTTAAAATCCCTAGGGAAAATAAAGATCAATTATTAGAAATTTCGATTAAATCCCCGCTTTAAATATAAACTTTTGTCATTTCACTTCAGGCTTCGAGCGCTATAATAAAAATAAAAACTCAATCCCCCTTTTATTGACGAGGTAAAATGACTATTCAAGGCCGAGTTCCAAAACGCAAGCAAACTGAACAGCGAACATCGAGACCTAGGAGATAGAGGTGAAAACACCTCCATCCTCCTAGTCGAGACAAAAGAACGTGTCCATTTTCGAACAAAATTCGCTCTTCTAGAGAACTGGATATCGGCATTTTTTTTTTTTTTTGGTCGTTTCGAATTTTTGCATCCCTCCAACATTCTATTATTTACCGTTAGTTTACCCATTTTGCTGAAACTCTGCCTTTAAGGGACTAGTTCCGGCAGAAAGGGTTCCGAACTGAAAATTTTCAGCAAGCATCGAGACTAAAGGCTCATTTACATGCACGCTTGTAGCTCGTAAAAACAGGATTTTGCTTGAAATATTTTAAATCTTTTCTGCACAAGCTCAAGCTCGGCCATTTACATGACTGCTTGTAGCTTCGCTTGTTCCTTGGTTTGGTTTTTTACAAGCTCAATCCGCAACCAAAACGAATTTGGTTTTTTCTAGCAAGCGCCAAAAAAAAGCTACCGCCATCAATGAAATATCACTTTTTAATCATTTTGACAAAATTTTAACTGGATGTACCGAATTGACGTTATGAATATCAAACAAATATTTGAATAATTAGGCCAAACACATATTTATAAAATTAGGCTTAGCAAAAGTTTGAAACATTAGGCTTAGCAAAAGTTTGAAAAATTAGGCTTAGCAAAAGTTTGAAAAATTAGGCTTAGCAAAAGTTTGAAAAATTAGGCTTAGCAAAAGTTTGAAAAATTAGGCTTAGCAAAAGTTTGAAAAATTAGGCTTAGCAAAATTTTGAAAAATTAGGCTTAGCAAAATTTTGAAAAATTAGGCTTAGCAAAATTTTGAAAAATTAGGCTTAGCAAAATTTTGAAAAATTAGGCTTAGCAAAATTTTGAAAAATTAGGCTTAGCAAAATTTTGAAACATTAGGCTTAGCAAAATTTTGAAACATTAGGCTTAGCAAAATTTTGAAACATTAGGCTTAGCAAAATTTTGAAACATTAGGCTTAGCAAAATTTTGAAACATTAGGCTTAGCAAAATTTTGAAACATTAGGCTTAGCAAAATTTTGAAACATTAGGCTTAGCAAAATTTTGAAACATTAGGCTTAGCAAAATTTTGAAACATTAGGCTTAGCAAAATTTTGAAACATTAGGCTTAGCAAAATTTTGAAACATTAGGCTTAGCAAAATTTTGAAACATTAGGCTTAGCAAAATTTTGAAACATTAGGCTTAGCAAAATTTTGAAACATTAGGCTTAGCAAAATTTTGAAACATTAGGCTTAGCAAAATTTTGAAACATTAGGCTTAAGAAGAGTTTGAAACATTAGGCTTAAGAAGAGTTTGAAACATTAGGCTTAAGAAGAGTTTGAAACATTAGGCCTAACGAAAATCTGAACAATTTCAAGTTATATCTTAAAATATATTTTTAAAAGCATGTAAATCAAAAAGCTTGAAGCTTGCGCTTGGGCCTGTAAAAACGTAAATAAAAAAATCTCAAGCTCTGTCACTAGAAAAAAGTTCGCGCACAAGCAGATTTTTAGAAACCATGTAAATCAGCCTTTACAACGGAGCGACCGCGCAGACTTTAGATTCCAAGCTGTGGCTAAATTTAACTGAAAGCCGTGCGGTTCTAGCGAATTGAAGATAAACAAGAGTTTCCTTCAGAGGAATTCAAATATTTGCAAGGAAAATTTTAAACCGCTTTCAATTTTTTTTCTTCAGTTCGCTAGAGGCCGCCCTGCACGGCTTTTATTCAGCTAGAACCCTCACAACTTTCGCTCGCAAAATCTGAAAAAAATTGTTCGTTTCGATGCTCAGTTAGCTAGAATCCTTTTTCGCTGGAACTCGGCCTTTAAACTACAGTTTAACGCAAGAACTCACCAGTGTCGCCTTATCGGGAGGGGGGGGGGTTATAAAAACACATCGGATTTATTGTTGCCTGGAATTCCCCTATGGAACCATTCGCGTTTATATTCTTTATATAACGATAAAGAAGCGTTTAGTTAACGGTTAAGAAGTTAGGTTAGATTAGTTTACGATCTTACCGAGGTCCACAGGCTCTATTTTTCGAAATAAAAAATTGGCTTTGAATTGTAAACGAATCGTCTACCAAGAAAGAGAGTTTTACTTCCCTTCATTTTTACGCGGGGAATTTTTGCATGCTTTTGCAGCTTTTTCTACCTGAAATTAAAGGGAAAGTAAAATGAACACTTAGAAGGATGTAAGTCGAAACAAGACGACCCAAGGGCTGGGCTCGTAAGTAGCCACATCGTACCGTACTTAACAGGCGTACATAAAATTTTTGTGAATATCCCCTCGAAGCGCTACTTTTAAATGTACTAAAATGATTACCCGTAAGCCTTAGTTCAATATATTTATGTTATAATTGTAATAGTGCGACATTAAGGGAAATTTTGAGTGAGTAGCCCCTCTACGCGGTACCCTTAACATTGCTAAAATGATTACCCGTAAGACCATTCTTAGCTTTAACAATGCTAAAATGATTACACACAAGTAATCCTTTAATAGAAGAAGAGAAAGTTTTAGTGATTACCCCCTCGATGATCGAATTACCTTTAACAGTGCTAAAATGATTACGTACTTAACGCTAAATTAATACACGTACAGAAAGTTTTAGTTTACAACATAGACCTATGCCAGCGCATAATTTTCGAATCGGAATCTTATAAATTTCTAACATGAACTTATGACCAGAAGCGTTTGAAAGAGAATGAATTCGGTAAAACACCCAATAATTATAATATCCCGGTGCCTTAAGACCATTCTAAAAATAACGTCTGTAAATACTTGCTTTTGCTTTTAATCTCGGGAGATGAAATGAAACCTTCAGCTCCATAGAAACAAGAGAGCTGAAGGTTCCATTTCCGATGTTGACCTTTCATGATTTCTTCGTTTTCTATTTGAGCTCGATAGCATTTCAATTCCCCAATTTCCTCTCTCATGTCTCTTTTTTCACTAACTAATCTCTGTAATTAATTAAAATTAGTTGGGGAATATAATTGGAGAGTTTAAAAACTGTTACATCATTTTCTTTCTTAATGGCATGAAAGGGCGTGCCAACTACGGGGGGCAGCGGGGGGGCGAAAATTTTGGCTCATGTTGGCACGCCCCTTAGTCTGTCGGCATCCAATTTTTCGGAGATGCTTTTAACTTCAAGTTGAAATTTATCAGCTTTTTTGTCCTCGTCAAAAAACTTTCTGTTTGACTCCTGGGCTTCATTTTTATTCGATAATCCCACCTGGTTCTTTAATAGGGCAGTTTTCTTCATTTCCTAAAATAGTCAGGTCAATTAATTTTTATTCTAATCTAATCAAAGTAGGTGAAAATAGGCCAAAATAAAATATTAAATTCCTTTCAACGTAAGAAGCCTGAAGAAAAGCCTATAGTTGCCTATAGTTTTCGTTTCGGGTTTTCTGGTTCTTTTGGGGAGAGCTTTACAAATTAGTAGCGCCGGACTGAAACAACACTACTAATTAGGGATAATTATGCTTCGCGACTTTGTGGTACTAGTCAAATGATTTAAAACCGTGTTCATTGGGAACAGTAACAAATTTATTTTAATACAAATTAAAGAAAGTTGAAGTGGAATAAATGTTCTTTTGGAACCTAACTTAATTTCTGCATTGGGCAGATCCCTTTTGGGGATGACTCGAACTTGCGAGAGCAAAAAGCGTTCTAGTTAAAAAAGAGTTAAGAATTTCACTGATTCATGGTGGTTCGGGGAGAAAAAGTCGTAGAAAAAAGGGGGGATGAAGCAAGGAGCACTGTATTGTTGCTAGCTACTGCTTGACAGGGGTCTTTTAACCCCTCTAAATTTAAGGTGCGTCCCGGTTTTTTCCCCGTACCACAAGAATTCATCTTTGACGTGAATGCAAATAAAACAAGATAAAAATCTACAAAAGGGACTAAGGTTATCGACCAAAAATAGAAAAAAAGTATAAACATAAGTAAATATAACACATAAGTAAATTAAACATAAGTAAAAATTACACACAAGTAAATTACACAATTCAAATTTTTGTATTTCGCGCGTAATTAATCTTAATCTTACAAGATATTTAACAAAGCCTTCTTCTCTTCTAGTTTTTTAATATGTCTTTTGAGATCGCTTAGGTCACTCATTTTCTTTTTGTAATATTCAATTGTGTTGAGAAAAGTTTAAAATTTTATATTTTAATTAAATTAGGTCTTGAAGTTATAACTGATTAAGTGACTGTCAAAATTATCATAATAAATTAATAGATGGCGCGAGGGGCTCAGGTAAAGCTGGCAGGCCTTCTACCACGGTAATCTAAGTTAGCCATGCTCGAGGTAAGGAGTGTCTTGTGTGCACGGCCATATTTTAGGTGCGTTTCGACTTTCGCGGGCGGACAACACCTTAGGTGGCGGCGGCGGTATCACCCCCCCCCCCTTTACTTGTAGCACCAAAACTTCTCCCACGGGGCGTAAAAGCGTAAGCGCGCCAAATTTGGAAGAAAATGCTGTAGTATGAAAATATACTACGTTTCATACTTATAGGGAGCTATATATTATTTTCTTATGGTAAAGCACGCCCGTTGGCAGACGATCTACAGTTTCAAATGACAACAAGAGGCCGCCTCCTTCGTTTTTTTTGGTGAAAATGCCGGTTACATTAGTCCAACGGGCGTGTTTTACTTATCAGGGGTAGTTATGGTACTTATGCTATTAGTGTATACCATAAAGAGTATTTAAAACAAATACCGAGTCTCCAATTATCAGGAGAAGCTGTGTTTAGCTTTAGATTGAAATGATCTGGCGCACTGTAGTTTATTAAGAGGATTATATAAAAAGTTTTCTAATCAATATGTAATTAGTTTATATGGATCATATTATTCAGACAAAAACTGGTAGATTATTTTCTACAGGTCTTATTATTAAAGGGCCATTCTAATCTTCCTTCGTTTAACTTCCTTAAATTAACAAAAAGCCAAGGCTTACCCAAGTTATAAGACTGCCCGCGATACCACGGATGTGTATTGTACAATACACATCCGTGGCGATACCCTCCATCTTGGATGAATAATAGTGCTTCCAACCACGTTCCAACTTAATTAATTCGTCGACTAATCAGGAGTGTTCCGTTTGATACAATAACACGGCTGGTATGAATCCCTGGTTGTAAGAATCGACCGCCAGGGGGCAAAGTGACGAGCAAAGGAAAAATAGACCTAAAAGCGTCAATAGGCCAAAAAAGTAGTAGACTAGATAAAAACCACTTTATTTTATTTTTTACCCTCCCTTTGGAACAAATATTGAAGATATGATTTTAAAGAAAAAACGTTTTGAGATATTTCAGATAGAGCTAGGAGGATATAGGGGTGAAGGAGTCTTCGACTGCTCGTTCTTCTAAGGTCCGATTCTGGAATTGTCCATAAAAATAAGGATTTCTTGTATAAGGAGAAATCCTTATTCGAGACTAAAGGCCCGTTCAGACGACACTCTTTTTCTCGCTACGCTCGCTGTGCTCAGCCTGAGCTCATCAGATTTTCTGGCTTCACCAGCCTCTAGAAAATGCACTGTTCACACGGCCAAAATTTTCTCATTCTTGATCTCGGCAAAGCGAGAAAAAAAGTTCGAATCTCTTGAAATTTTAGTATCGAAGGGTTATAAATTATCGTGCAAAGATTTAAAACGAATAGTTCTTTTCTTAAAAATTCTCTAGGTTAATAAATTGGTTTTGATTATGCATAAATAAAACTATAATGCATTTTTTGAAAAACAACTAATCGTTTTAAAACAGCACAGCGAGCGTAGCGAGAAAAAGAGTGTCGTCTGAACGGGCCTTTACACCACAAATTTTACATTTGACAACCTTAATTATAATTAGTACATTTATTTTAGTGTTTGAAAAAGATGTAATTAAGATTCTAGGTTAAAACAAAACCTATTTTATCACACGATTTCTGTTTCCTTTTGACAAAAAAAAATCTAGGGGCTCTTCGCTCTTTTAGCTTTTGAACTCCCTGGTAAATCGAAACCCGGACTCTGAACTTTTCCCGTTCTTTTGTCGCGCGAAAGTGACTATGGGATATAGAGGAAGGTGGAGAGTTAAGTGCGTTTGAACGAGATGAATCTGGTGACAGAGCACTTTAAGAGACACGTGGCACAGGTGCGCTGCCACCCTCCCTCTTCCTCTTACCCTAGTCTCTTCGAATTGCGCTTTTGTGTGGAACTGCAGACAGTCCCTGCCCTTCTCGGGGATACTAATAATTGATGAGCCTCTTTCGGATTCGAGGAAGCTGCCGCCTTTTGATCCGATATCTCCATCCAATAGTTTCACCCCTAGCTCCCCCCCCCGACGAGTTTTAGTTCACCTTTACTGCGCGTGTCTGTTAATGGGAGTGGTCTCCTCAAAATGTCAACACCTTCTATTTGTATAGAGAGATTTAGGTTGGGGGGGGAGGTACTTTGCGCGGTTATAGAGAGCTTTCAGTTGGAGGAGGAGCTGAGTCTAGTCACATAATTTACGCTGCCATATTGGTGGGTTTAAAGCGGGAATGAAGCTGAGACCACCCCAATATGGCTACCAGAACAGCCAACAGTAAGACTTGGGAGGGTGTGACGTTCTACTATCCCATCTGAAAGCTCTCTATACTGGTGAGTTGAATTCGAAGGAAAGTTGGAACCCACCAATATGGCTGCCTGACCTTTGGTAAGACTTAGGAGGGTGTGACGTATTACTTAGCCAACTGAAAGCACTCTATAGTTGTAAAATGCGGACTATAATAGAGTGCTGTCAGTTGTGACGTCAGATCCAAGGTTAAACGTGACAACTCTGCCTTTAGCAATGGGCGGCCATGACAGTTACCGTTTTTTCTTTATGGGAAAACAGCATGGGTGACGTCACACCGGCGCTTCTGACAGCACTCTATAGGGTTCAGTTTATTCTTAATGCTTGGGAGTATTTTGACATTTAATAGACTAATGGCACCCCATGTTATTTGTCCATAGACCATAATACTGTCAAAGCTGGGAAACTGCTATTACTCTATAGTAGGCCTATTTTAGTGCAAACAAATAATTAAAATAAACCATGACACTTATAAAGAATTGAAATCATGATTTTGAATATTTTTTTTTTATAAAATGGAATTACATTTATGATATGAACTTTTGTACAAAATTTTGCCACATTTTTTCCATTTGGGAATGCCCAAAAAGAAAAAGAAATTCATTAGTTTTAAGCCTAAATTGCTTATACAATTGTTAGAACTAATAAAGAAATTTATTCATTTTTAAGCCTAAATTATACAATCGTTAGAAATAAAGAAATTCATTCATTTTTAAGCCTAAATTATACATTTGTTAGAAATAAAGAAATTCATTCATTTTTAAGCCTAAATTATACAACTGTTAGAAATAAAGAAATTTCAATTGCTATTTATCAGTTTCGTAACTAGAGCTTTCAGGCATAAGTGGGCTGCCTACTGGTGTAGTGGCCGTTTGTATTATACTCCTCATTCCAAAGGGATTCATAGAACTGTTCCCATTGCCGCCACTCAGAACCTGATTAGGCTGCATCATGACCAATTTTGGTACTGGGTTGGAATTAATATTTTTGGAAGTTAGAAGAGGAGTTTGAGGACCACCCGGTGTAGATATTTTGACCAATGTAGGACCCGAATTATTGCTAGAACCCGAACCCATAGGCGTCATACCCATTGGGTTAGCTGAGAGAGAGTTTGATGCCACAAAGACATATTTAGGATTGGTGGTAGGATTTGGAGAAGGAGGGGGAGGTGTTTGACGCGGTGGTAAACTCATTATGGTTGGAGTCCTTGATGGCTGGTTGATGGGACGAGACTGTCGGAGAATTGATAGTTTCTTAAATTATTTATTTATCCCGGTAAAAGTTTTAACACTTTCACGAGATGCCAAGGAGTTAGGAAAGGTATACGTTACTTTTTTACCTGAGTCAGGGTCACGGTTGGTCTACTGGAAGGGGTTGTTGTTATAGCGGGTGTTGATTGTTGCCTGGCACGGACAACTGAACCGTGAATTAAATTCCCCAAGTAACCAAATTCATTACGATAGTCGTCCATATTGTCTGGGGGTTGACGGCTGGCTTTTAAAACTGGAGCTAGGGTTCTCTGTTAAAGAAATACTCGAAGTTAAGTTAAGCCTTGGTTACAACATACGCCTTGCTCCCCTTTGGTTTTTCTTACCAAAAGTAGTTGTTTTATATGTTCAGCTGCACTTTTATCCGCGCTATTCATAATAGAACCTTCTAAGCATTGTTTAATTCTTTCCCCGATGTATTTTACTCTTGGGGCCACAAATGATCTAATTACTTCGGGACCCAATTCTGATAAACCAGAAATGGCTCCGTAATGTGAAGCTAAGGGCAATTTTTCATTGGCTAAGGCCCTACTAAACATTCTTGTGATACGAGTTTGAATACTGTTGGTGCTTGTGTTAAAATTTCTTTAAAAAAACATTAATTAATAATTAGGGGGATAAAAAATCTGCGAAATTAAATTAAAAGTCAATTAAAACTCACTTGCAAATTTGAGCCATTAATCTAGACGCAAAATCTCTCAATGCCCAATGATTATCTACATCAGGTCTTGTACATAATTGCTTGCTAACTATGCAAGTACCTACTGATGGTATAAGCTCGTGTAACTGTAATATTTAATGTTAGTAATTAATTGGATGGAGTAATTAAATTATATTAATGACTTAAACTTACATATTTTTCTAAATATAATGTTTGGTTATCTAATAATGCTTTGACCATTCTCATTAAATAGATAAGTAAAGCCAAGTTGTTTTGGACTACATTAACTTTAACCTATAATTAATTTAAGAATAAAAATAATTAATTTAAGAATAAAAATAAATTAATTTAAGAATAAAAATAATTAATTTAAGAATAAAAATAATTAATTTTGGAATTAATTAGATTATAATTTAGTTGATTTTGAAAATTAAATTACCCCTTCAGAAATGAAGGTGCATAATCTGGGCACCATTTGATGTAAACCAGGATCAGAAGCCAAACTTTGTAATGCTTCCTATAATTTTAATTAGTTTTAATATTGATTAAATATTAGATTTAATTGAGTTCTGAATCTGATAACTTACGGCTCTTCTGGCTTCATCCGAGCCAACACAGGCCTCTGTGATTTCTTTGTAATATAGCTGTTGTTCTACTGATAATTCATGAGTGGCTAATTGTTTAACACGGACCACTTCTACGTGTTTTGTGTTTTCTAATTTGGAACCAATTGGTGGTTTGCCAGTTTTTGGGCTTAAAGTAGCGCCCTTGTGAAGTTTAGAGGCAGGGTCAATGCTTTCTACTCTTTGTTGGTCCTTAGAAACTGTTAAAAATGAGATATATTAATTGAGAATCACAAATTTAATGAGATTTAAGTTTAACATACCTGGAGGTGGATTTTCTGGTATTGTAGGCTGCACACCTTCAATGCTAAGCCAATGAGCTGTAAAGTGTAATGTTATTGTAGTTTTAATGCCAAATATTCAAAAGATGTGGTCTTTTTTAATTTCAGAAATTACATAACCTCTGACTGAAACATCTAAAGGAAGTTTTGGCATTTGGGAACTGATTATTTCTGCCAAGTCTTGATCCTTTTCTTCAAGGAAAAACAACTCTCTCCCGCCTCCAGAAGCAAATCGAAATGGTATGTAATCTTGATTTGAAAATCCATAGAGAGGCTAGAACATTTTTTACAGCATGCCTTTTATTGTTACATAGAGTTTTGGTGTTAAAAATTAGGTCTACCTCTGTATTTTTGACTTTAACCGCTTGGTCAAAGTCGCAGGTGCTTAGTTTACGCCTTCTGGCATGTCCCATAAACTTCTGGGAATCCTTTTAGGTACAAAATTTAAATTTTGAAATCGTGTAATGTAATTTTAACTAACAATGAAAAGGCCAAGGCTTAGTTACACAACCTGTATAATAACTTTTAATCGATAAGTTATATCCTCGGCTATGGTTTTTGTAGCCTCATCCGATAGATTTGATACTCCTACAGATTCCGCGATGACTTTAATTGATTCTTGCGATAAATTACTGCTAACTTTGGGCTCATTACTGGCCATTGCTTGATACCTTCACTCTCGTAGAGAAAGTAAACAATCTACGTCAGCGTCTGCCGTCTATTAGGCTTAAGCTTAATGCGGCCATTTTCCCCGCGGAATTTTTTTTATCGTAAACACTGTCCAGATGGCGATAGTGTCCTAGCGGATTAGGCTTAGCCCAGCAATATAAAGTTTCGTGTAGATGGCGCTAAAGTCGCAAAAAGTTGCGTTTTAGAAGGCGGGAAAAAGGGGATGAAATGCTGTGGAGACTGGAGTGTATCTTACTGGTTGCTTAGCAACGCTGGCTTCTCGACTTCCGCCTATGTGCGTGCGTTTTTTTCAAACACGGGGAGAGAAGTGGGAAACGCGTTTTCTTTACCTGTCTCTATTATTCGAAAGTCAGCCTCAGACCCCTATGCCGCGTGAATCAGCGGCAGATGGGAGACCCATAGATTTTTTACTTGGCCTAGCAAAAGAAGCGTGCTTTTGTTATTACCCTCAGATGTTGTCCCGTGTTAAAATTCCTTCAGTGTGAAATCCTGTATTTTTACCCCGAACACTTTGTGCCGGAATTTTTGCGAGCCCTGAACTCGCGCGGGCTTCGTTTGAAGTTTCATAAGGGGTCCCATACCACTGTCTAGTGTCTGCAAGAACTCGGTAACAACATGGGATCCTTAATAAATTTGAACCTCCCGACGTAAAGTCGCTGAAATTGGATTTTATAAAAAAAAAAACAATTCAAATTATAATATTTCAACACACAATAATTTTGGATTAACATAAGGATTATCCCTAATTCGTAAGTTTGTGTTTTTCTATTGTCTGTAGGTGTAGGGTATTTACCAAGTGTTCTCAGACTCATTCAACAATGGGTTGGCTATAAGGTACCAGACATCCGGAACTTGAGATTGACGTGTGAATGGTTGGTTTTCTTTTGGCAGACGTAATATATTGATTTAGGGATAGGATATACGCGTTCACTAAACAAATTATGACAACGCACGCTTAGGCTTTGTTTGTTTGCCTTTACTATGACTACACTATGAGATTTTATTCAAATTGTCAATAATGAAGAGATGACGTCATTCAATACACCTTTTTTTGTCAAAGCTTCTTAACAACCCCAATTAATCCTTTATCCTCAAAAACAAATCGAGGTCTCGGTTGTTTTCTGTTCGATCTAAACCGATACAAAAATCAGGAACCAGTTTTATAAGAATCTGTATATAGTCTCTTTCGGAGTGGACTTTTCTTTATAAATGTCTATCGGCTTGGAAACTTTACTAAGGAGTTCCGTTACCTGAGAACTGGGAGAAGGACGATGTTTGAATATTTTTAACCCTTAGGCAATTTTTTTCTATCGGACACGCTATCCTAACTCTTTCCCAAGACGGAAATGCTAACTCGATTGATCGCCTCAAGCACTAATTAGATAGATATAGCCCTTCCCAAAAATTGGTGTTAATAATTTTTAGCAGACGGTGGTGGTTTGTGACTGTTTTGACTTCTTTTTTCATTCAAGCAAGTTACGAATCGGTATATCGTATAGTAAAAAGTCGTTCAGTGGAACGTACGATTCTTGACAAAAATTGTTTTGAAAAATTAACAGAAAATGTTAAAAGACCAAACCCGCTTGTTAGGTAAACTTAAAAAAAATGAAGGCGATGCTCTACTTAGGTTTTTATCGCCCGTGTCTGCGCTTTTACGTAAACTAGGCTTACGAAATGACTTGGTAATTAGTATAATTTATGTAAATATTTACTTTATTATTGAATACGGATTTTCAGTAGTCTTTTATTAAAATATTACTGAAGGAGTATGGTTTATACATAGTTTTATAGACTATAGAAGGATTTATTGCATTTACACAAGGAGGTCTAAGCCTGGCTTTGATTGCCAAAATTTATACGAACCTTTAATAACTTTAAGTAGGAGAAAGTCTAACCATAATATTGTTCTTTTTTTTCTTATTATGTCGGTTCATTTTATTTTAACCCAATTCTGATATGGCGTGTGAATTCTGTGAACACACCGTAGAATCGATTTAGATATAGTATAGTTTCTCCTTGGGAACAGCATACACGAGGTTATGTTTGTTATAACTACTAACGAAATTCAAATGACCATAGCGTGCACGCTTATACACTCGGATATATGTATGTATTATATGTATGTACCACTCGAAGAAAGTTACCTAGAAACATTTCCACTTAATTCTATTTTTGACCTCGTTTCCTTCAGTGACATTTTTCCGTTCTTTTAATTTATTTTATTTTTTCTTTTAGTGTAAACTTTAAGAAAGTGCTTAAATTTCTTGTAGGACATTTTTGAGGACAAGGGGTTGTAGTTTCAAATTTACAATTACTGGCATTCAGGGTTCATACAAACCTGGAAAACTCTAGGAAATCAGTTCTCCAAAAGTTGTACGAACCCTGGAATTTCTTGAATATGAAATTGTTTAAACAGTTGGTAAGGAACGAACCGAGAAACATCTCGCATTTTCTCCATTAAATTCTCACCTAATTCTTATCAACTTTCCCACCCCTTGGCATTCTAATCAAGCTATAGCGTCATTATTTATGTTCTGTTGAATGTTACGATGTTGCTTTAACGGCGGAATTGTTGTAAACCTAATTTTTCTTCTATCTCGGATAGAGTCGTGGCACTAAACTGCGGTTTATGGTTGTATTTATTATGGAATGTTATCAAAGCTTGCCATTTTCATATTCTCTATGTTTTTATAAGCATTATGGCTTTCGCGAAGAAGTCATTGTTCTAATTCGTGACCGTACCTTTAGTATAAATATTCTTTTCCAGTAGCGTTTTTCACGATTTTTCAAAGAACAATTTTGTGCAGCCATTTGTTCTCGCGAATATATATACCCAAGTAGATTTTAGGGACGTACTGAACTTCTTTGAAACAGGAAGCACCCATGACTGAGGACAAATTGCGGTATATGATCTTCACACTTTAATACGCGTATCTTCTTTTGAAATGTCAAATTAATAAATTTCCCCTTAGCAATAATTGTACAAATATCTTCTTTGTTATTTCAAAAAGGCTGGGACCTGAGAACGAAGTACACTTTTTGGTTTTATCTAAACTTTTGAATAATATATTTCGATTTAAAAAAGAACAATTCTCGATTGGGTCCTTCCCTTTAGTTTAAAGTTTTCTGCCTTCTTTGCAAATCCCAAATACAAAAGACAGAATTCAACCCCAACTGTTCAATAGGACATATTGCCCAATAAATTTTGCAACCTGTCATCATCAAAATCCAATCATATAAAGAAAGAACCGGGTTAAAATTTTCCTATTAACTAAGATGGATAGACGGTAATCAAAAATAAATGTAAATGAAAAATAATCCTTAAAAAAAAATAAAACCACCCAACCCAATACAGGATCTAAAAACGTCTTCAAAATTAAACTAGAATGAATGTTACCTTATTTTTTGACATGACAGTCCGAATAATTCATTTCAAAAACCCTCCTTATACCCATCTAAACCTATTTTAAATCCGTTGAAATATGTTAGGGGGTAGGGCATGCTTTGAAACAATTCAACCTATTAATCCACCCTGAATGAATGGTTGGTGTGTCTGATGTCCCAACGCGGGGGTGAAACGTTACTTATAATTCTTTGTGGTGGTTATAGTTACCTTTTAACAACACCGCGCGGACTATGACAGAAGAAAGAGATTAATGCTAAAAGATTTCAAGAAAGAAAAAGAAATAAGAAGCCAGTTTTTTTGGATGGGCGCGGATGTATAAGAAACTTGGAAACATAATGCCTAAACTTTAATATATATTTTTTTCATTTTATTTCTTCTTCTATGGGGGTGGGTTTGTGGGGGAATTGCCCGGTTTTTGGCGGTTTCTCTGGCCCATAATGCAATGGGCGCAGTCAATCTTTTTCGTTTATAAACCTCAGAATAAAGGAGGACTTTTTATATGAAGTATTATATCGCCGTGGTGGGCGCAATTAGAGTTTTTCGGGAGAGAAATCGGGTCAAAAAACCGCCGGAATAATCCCAAAAGTTTCAACTCTCTCTATCTCTTGTTATGTAGCATAGCCCCGAGACTGAAGGTGGGATACATACAAAATCCCTTCAAGCTATAGAACTAGTCCGGTTGGTATAAGCTAACTTCAATTTAACACACAAGAAACAAGTTGGGAAAACCAAAATATTACCTCTCCGAGTCAAGAGAAGGACTACCTACAAACTTATTTACCCAGTTATGGAAATGTTTCTTTTTTTTATGAACAAATACTGAAGTTAAAATTTATGAAATATTAAAGCAGTATACAAAGCATAGCAAATATACTGTAAATCAGACGACATTTTACATCCAATAAGGATATACTTGTACACATTAAAATCATCCGATGGGGGAAAAACGGGAAATGAAGAGATAAAACTTTGGAGGGATATTACCTTTACGTATTTGTAAAGGCCCAATTTGCTACTCCTCAACTGTATACCCTCTATGTTCAAAGCCATATTCACAACAGGGTTGCCATGTAAACACTATCCTCTCCTTTCACCTCAACAATTTTCTTAGTTTGTCAACATGACGATTAAAGTTACATAACACCAAAGCTAATTTGTGGCTACACACACTGAAGGTAAATGCGCACCATAAAAAGCATGAACACACGAACCTATAATCCGATTACGATCAGACCTTTCACTGATCTGGGCTGCGTTCAGCAGAGCTCACCAAAAAAGACAGCGGATTTTGGAAAACGTTTTCTGGTGAGATCTGTCGTCATAGCTTTTCTCCGGTCATCGGTCTTTTAAAAATGAAGCTAGCGCAATAAAGCGTGCAAGGTACAAAGGCTTAACAAAAATTGTATGATAACATATTTATGGAGATAGATAAGAACAACTTTTATAATTAAACATAGAAACTAACATGTCTCTTAAACTTCTCGCCGCTCTCGCGTGATCAACTTGTTTCACGCCAATTAAATAGCTATAGTCCCATCAGAATCAGCAAGAGCTATTTGTATTAATTCCTCCATGCTTTTTCGCCAAGCTGAGAACTACGCGTTTTACGTCACGTTATCCAAAAACCCGACTATTTTCCTTGAAGACCGCGCTGGCTCACTGAGCACCGTGACGTCAAAATTCAATAACAAAATCCCGTTCTGGATGACACTGCTAACAGCGCCTGACAGCGCTGAGCTCTGCTGAACGCGGCCCAGATTTCCACCATGATTATAAAGTCTAAGCCTAATTATTTAAAAGTGTATTTAACTTTCGGCTCACTCTGAACCGTTAATGTCTCTGTATTACAGAAACGAAAACCAAACCCAAGCGTTTACTTTTTGGTTCACTAGGCCTAATGACAAATAAAAGTTCATTTGCCCAATATAGTTGCGTTCTTCTTGAAATCACTTTAGAAAGAATTATGCTATAAACAGATGTAGTATAGCTTAAGTAATATATAAACATCGATTTCAAATAATAATAATAAAAAATATTCTTGGGATATCAGAATGAAACAGAGCTTTATAGCTACAAAACCACTAAAGGCATCGAAATTACGAAAAATATTTCCATATATTAATAATATATTATGAGAAAACCAAATATTAAGGTTTTGTAGGATTTCTTTCCACAAAACAAAGCGAACTGCTAACGCGGTGCACTAACGGACGGACACACACAGACTAAAACATAGGCTGCTTTTTAACTCTTTCCGTTTTAATTTTGAGTTGAGAAACTAGATTATCTTAAATATTAAAATAAATATAATTAATATTAAATATTTTCTTCGTTAGTTGTTCGCCTTATAGAGCGTTACATCGCGTTGATAAAGAACAATTAGACATTCTTGAGAGACTTGACTAATTTTGGCGTTTGAAATGAAGCATACGCCGGTTGCATTACCTTACTCAAATAGGTAGTATATAAGGGTGTCGAACTACAGCTAAAAGCAAGAACAACCGCAATTGCGAAAACCTTTGGTGGACAACCCACCCTAGGGAGGCTAGACGTTTCTCGTAACCCTAGCTGATCGCCGCGAATGTCTTAAACCAAACGATGACTATGGAGTTAGAAGCCAATAAGACAGATTGGTGTCTATGTGGAATAGACGGAAGACCAGTAGATGGTGGTGTTTAGAAGCCAGTATGTACAGACTGGTGTCCAAGTGGGATGGACGAAGACCAGAAGATGGTGGTGATTAGAAGCCAGTATGTACAGACTGGTGTCCATGTGGGATGGACGAAGACCAAAAGATAGTGGAGATTAGAAGCCAGTATGTACAGACTGGTGTCCAAGTGGAATGGACGAAGACCCGAAGATGGTGGTGATTAGAAGCCAGTAAGTACAGACTGGTGTCCGTGTGGGATGGACAAAGACGAGAAGATGGTGGTGTGAGAACTCAAGTAAAGGAGCCATTTCCGTGACTGTGAAAGCAGTTCGGAAATGGCGAACACGTTTGCTCCAATTTGGAAACTGCGAACGCGGTCACGTGGGTGTAACAACAGACAAACACACAGACAGACACACACACACGTCGAAATTAGAACCTCTCCGTGACATACGTCACTCGGAGAGGTAAAAAATAGAAATCAGTTATGGGCAGAATAAATTAACCGGAATTTCGAATTATTATTTTTATTTTTTATTTCTTCTGATATGTAGTGCTTTATTTTTTTTCATGTCCTTAAAAGGGTTAATAATTTGTAGGGAGTTCACTATACAGGGTGTTTAAAAATAAAATGGGTAATTAATTATAGGACCGAAGAACATAGGGATGGTCAAAAATGTAATGACATTTTGTCCACAAGAGCCGAGGGGGTTAACACTTGAGAACTCAGGTGTACAATATGTCTTGAACTCAATGTACTGTCAAAGCTGAACTCTTTGAACTCAGGTGTACACAGAGATCCAGAGCGTCCACCCCCTCGACAAGAGCTACCCTATAAAGAAGCTAAGATGGGAGTGTTTTACGTATTATGGTATTGCAGCTCAGAGGGACTCTTTTTTTTAAAAAACCCTTAATGCATTAGTCAGACTTAAAAACCGCAACCTAAAAAAAAATAATCCATATATTGATCACTTTAATTACCAACCCCTATGTCCAAGGTTTACCCTTGCTCCACATGCATATAATATGCTATGAGGGCCTCTTTTTATTCACAAGTCACAACTTCCCGCATTGTATTAGCCCTATAGCTTGAAAAACCACTTTGCGGTCCATCTAGTCCGAGTACTTGACCACAACATGAACTTCGTACCTAATTCAGTTTCAAGTTGTTATACACTGCCACTTGAAACTGTACTCAAAGTGTATAACCGTGCACGCGATATCGTTCCGCGTCTAATAATAATAGTTTTTGTCTAGCGAATTGAATGCAATGCGTTGGGGAAAGTTGGGAATGAGGTTTTAAAATGCTTTAAGATAGCCTTGAGCTAATTGCTTTCGTTATTTTAAACAGGGAAGTTGTAGAATGGGGTCCACTTGCACGAATGTCCGTTGAAATAAGTGTATGTATATAGCACTCGTTGGGGTCCAAAACTCCAAATCGGAAGCGGGTCTTTAATTTTGTACACTCCTCCCTATTGTAATTATTTTTCAATGGGGAAACTGTACTAAAGGCAACTAAAGCCGGGGTGGAGATTTGATGAGTGAGAGAAAGAGAGGAGTATTAGGAACTATGGTACGTGGCTTTTCGTAAAGGTCGTTTCTCATGGTGGGAAAATTGTTGCGTCATTGCATGTCCAGCTTGGTATTGGCCGGGGGGTTTTTCCCTTCCGATGCAGCGCGTGCTTTTTCATTTTTTTTAGTATTGAATATCAAGGATGCTATTGGGTAATTTTTTGATTCTATTATTAGCTTTGTGATATTATAAAGCTCGATAATGATAAAGTTCGATCCTTATAAATGTCATTGATTGATTGATTGATAAATCAATAGGAAAAACGAAAATCATACATAGTCAGAGGGGTAATATTTTGTCAGTTACAAAATTTTAAATTAATTAATATGGTTATATTGGGCACTTAAAGGGGTTAGATAAGTTTGGAAGGAAGTTAATTATGACTGCCACTTTCAATTTTTTTTTTAAATAGGTGTTGTTCAAAATTAAATTAAAATTTACTTTATTACATCGTTACGATTATTATTCTGGGTTTTCTTATTTAATTCTATATAATCATTGATCCATTTGTTACCATTAACAAATCAAGCAATTAAATTGAATAAAAAATACGGTAAAAACCTCCAGGTTACTTAATGTAGGGTAGTCCTTATTTCCACGAATTTTATTCTCATTCGATTTCACACCCAAATTTTTCTCAAAATCCACCAAATAATAAAAAAAAAAAATAGAATCCGTTGCTAAATTGCTATCGTATATTAGGGTGTAGTTTCCGGCGTGAAGTCTACTCTAAAGGCGGATATTCGGATCCCTGGCGATCCATAGCGAGTCTCTCTCTACTCCCATGATAATGGCCCTAAACTAACCACCCCCCTTCACTCTTAAAGCAAAATAATTTTTACCTTGAATTTACTCCTTGCATGATATGGTTTAGTATAGCCCAAATAGATCCCAGTCTACTGTAAACTAAAGTCGAAAAAAATAGACCTCATTTTAAAAAAGTCTATATTCCACCTGGCTTCCGTCCGAGCCGTTGATGTTTTTTTACCTGAAGAAACTTTAATAAAAGTAAATACATTTACGCGCATGTTAACTTGACAGCGAAAACCATAGAAAGTCTGGGTTTAATTCTATTATCACGCGGTTTAGGGTCGTATTGTTAAGTTAAGTTGGTCGGTGGTGAACTTAGAGAACTTGGCCAAGAATAATGTTTCATTTGCAGACCAGAGGGATGTTAAGGAGGATGAGGCCTTTTGTGTGTTTAGAATAGAAAGACGACGGACGTTTTTATGGCTTTTTCCAGGGTCTTCTTTTAGGAGTTGACCAAACCAAAAACCCAAAAAACGCCGAGCCATCTAGACTTTCTTTCTAATGATTCAAGGGGCTGACCAAGAAATTCTTAATGATGGTACTACCTACCATTATACTGTGTAGTGTGTATAGACCCCGAATTTTTGGTGGTTGTTTGTTTTGCGTTGGAGGCGGTAAAGAAAGAATAGGTTGCAGGATAGGTAAACACAGTTGATTTAGTAGATTAGCAGTTAATTTGTTATGGGTCTTGTTGCAGTAAAGGGGCTAGGGATATTTCCTCCCCCCACAATTCTTAACTTTAACCGTGCTTCAGAGTTACCAATAATTTGTTATTAGAGAGCATCTCAGGACTTATTATCACTGAATCGAACAGAAAACTATGCCCATCTGTTGTAGATAGCAGTTGACAAGGTTCGTACACGACCTGGAAAGTTAGGGAATTTCATTTCAAAGATTTTGTACGAACCCTGCGTTGAATTTCACACGTCACAAATGACTGACAAACACTTGTATGCATGCACACTATCTAGGATTTTACTGGTTTATAAGGAATCTGAGATACTTGTCAGACCACCCCGGTTTAAATAAATTCCATATCCCCTTGATTTGATGACCGAGCTACTTCTACTTCATCTTCCCTTTAAATGGAGTGTTCTTATCCCAAAATCCAAAAGTTCTTAGTCCCTTCCCTATACTTTCTCAATCGGTGGTCCGAAATTTTTATATTAATCAATATCAATCAATTCCTAGAAATGATTTCTTCCGATGTAGTCTTTTTTCCCATGTCCGTCCGTATATATAACTGGTATAGACTCTTACAATGAACTGAAGTAGGTACTGTGTACTACCATAGTCCCCAAGACTCCGCAAGAAAGGTTCCTGCAACTGGTTCTACTCTTTTCTAATAGTTGTATAATATTTTGGAGTGGCTTCTTTATTATTGCTTCAAGCCCTCCATGCTTGATATCCATGGGGGGTTCCTAAGATTTCTCGGAGTTTTCTTTCACTCTCATCATCATCTAGATATTATTCATTTTTTCTTCATCCCTTTCTCCGCTTCATTTTATTCCATCATTAAGATTTCAGGACCAACCCAACCCCAAAAGAATAAAAACTCCTCCAAAATTCTCGCTATAGTAAATCATATTTCCTACGTTCCAAAGAGGCTCTCAAAAGGTCCGTTCATATGGTGGTTATACGTTCTATGGTTAGCCACGTGACGTATGCTCCTGTACATGTACAGGGTGTTTCTGATAAGTCTGTAAATAAATAAATTAAGGGGGATGTTCTTTAGGAAATAAATTTTGGATCCGGAAATGTATAACTTCTATCTCCATTGTTTGCCACAAGGGAGACTGTTTCCGAGTTATGATTTTTAAGAGTGTTTTAGGGATGGATGACCCCTTAATTAAATTTGAAATCATTGTCTGTTCAGTTTCTTAATTTATGCATTCAGACTTATCAGAAACACCCTGTATATGTTGCTGGTAATATATTGTATCTCAAATCTACAAATTTTTGTGAGAGTGGAAGATACTCGGTCTTCTAAATAAACCTAGGGCGTTAACCCTAATTTTTAGAACTTTTCTGAACTTGAAAATATTTTGTTTTAAAAAAATCTCTGGATTGCTGATGGTTTAACTCATAAGGATCCTGTTGAAGTGGTGGTTATTACTAACTTTTGCTTACCTACGTAAATCATTATCGTATATCTTAGGGTGTTTAAAGTTGCGCTAAGCCTTAACTTAAAATTTGCCTAATTGAAACGTTTGACCTCAAGGCTTCAATTAGAGCGAAAACCGAGTGGTTACGAAAACGTGTAGCGCCCAAAGCTTAAGAACTTTTCATAATAGAGTTTAAAAGAAATCACGTTTCGTATTGTAGTTTTAAATTTTTTGTTCAAATTAGGCTTAAGACGGCCTTGTATTTGAGAAAGTAGACTTAACACGTCCTAGTGTTTGAGGAAGTAGGCTTAACACGTCCTAGTATTTGAAAAATTAGGCTTAACACGTCCTAGTGTTTGAAAAATTAGGCTTAACACGTCCTAGTATTTGAAAAGTTAGGCATAACACGTCCTAGTATTTGAAAAATTGGGCTTAACACGTCCTAGTATTTGAAAAATTGGGCTTAACACGTCCTAGTATTTGAAAAATTGGGCTTAACACGTCCTAGTATTTGAAAAATTAGGCTTAACACGTCCTAGTATTTGAAAAATTAGGCTTAACACGTCCTAGTATTTGTAAAATTAGGCTTAACACGTCCTAGTATTTGAAAAATTAGGCTTAACACGTCCTAGTATTTGAAAAATTAGGCTTAACACGTCCTAGTATTTGAAAAATTAGGCTTAACACGTATTTGAAAAAATAGGCTTAATGAATTTAAGGCGGGAAACCTTTCTTTAAACTCTAGGTCTGTATTTTTAGCTTGAAATAAACACAAACAAGGGAGAATTCATTAAAATATTTCTGTATTTAGGAAGAACTTTTATTTTCATTTTGTAAAATAGTTCCTCGCAATTTAATTTAAATTTAACGCCGGCTTGATTTCAATAATGAAGTCTTCCTTTCTTTAAAAATGTAAAATGCCATTGTCGCGAAACCGAACCTGGGAATTCAGCTCGTGTTTTGAGAATATTATTATATAAACTCTCTTCGCCGCCCCCACCCCATACCCCTTTTGAAGTCCGACAGACCCTGCCTTCTAATAATAGGGTATTCTTCATTATGAGCAGCATATATGGCCATAGCGCGTGAGGGGGTGGTTTATATACTATACTCCCAATCTCGCGCGAGCTCATTTTCATATCACGTTTCCGTCATCACTTGTCATTGATACGAGATACATCGCGAGGTAACGCCTATGGAAGAATGTAACGCGTACTCTATAATGAGTCGGCTTTAACCCTTTAGAGACAAGAGACAATGGGGATGAATTTGAGATTTCTCGGGGTAGGGCAAAGACCTCGGAATTTTACTTGCGTCTCTCCTCCTATATCTTTCTAGTCAACACACCCAGTTTTCGGACACCTTGTACTGCCCTAAACTTTAACGGTCAAGATTTCATATTATTTTGTGACCCTAAGCCGGTTTTTTTTTTTAATTTATTTTTCAAATTATAATTAGAAGTACATCACTTAAGAAATTAGTATGTCTTTTAATTGGTTCAACTTACTTAATATTTTAAAACATTTTAAGTACTTTAAATGACGAATTTCTAATTTTTAAGCTCAACTTAATAACAATTAAGTTACCAAACTTGTTATTATAAAGAATTCTGATTCTTTTCTTAAAACTACTTTCTGATAATCTTTTAGTTTTATTATAAATTTTTAATTTATTCATGTTTTAAATATATTCTATTGTTTATTATTTACCAAAAACAAAACTGGAATTCTGGAAATATATAATATCACATATTATTCAAGAAAATTTAAGTTAAAAACCAAAATTAGTTTAGAAACGTCTTAGAGTGTGGTGTATACGTTTTTAGTGGTAACGCTAGGTCACTCGTGTGTGTCCATAGTTTATTTGAACGTCCGTTTTTTGCGTCGAAACTTTGGAAAGAAGATTTTGAGACTTTGGTTTAAAATTTTATCCTAAATCCGCCATATTTCCATCAATTTAATTTTTTTTAGACCCCGATATCTTTGGCCTAAATTTAATCAAGCGAGTCCCCGTGTAGAGTAATTCGTTACATTTATATATATTTCTTTTTCATTGTCAAATTCTTCCCAGAAGATTCCGGATCGGATGGTCTATAGAAACTGGGCCTATTAAATTCCCACCAATATTTCGATTTTCCCCCCTCCCAAAGATGATTTAAAATACATTTTGTTAGTTTACAGTCCTTTTTCGAAAATGTTTAAAATTTTACAAAAATGTTACTTTTGAACTCTCTTTGCCTGATATCTCCAAGTTTAAAATTGTTAATATTTGAAACATGGGTAATATAAATTAATTAACACACTTTTAATTGGTTATCAGTTAGTTAGATGTCAAATTAAGTAATTTTTGAAAGTGTTGGAAAGGTTTAAAAAAAATATATATGGTCCATCATTGCAATTAAGGGCCCGAAATTAAAAGATTTATTTAAAATTAACACCTTTTCTACTTAGCTTTTAATTAGTTTAAAGCCAAATTAAGTAATTTTAACGTATAGAATACATTCAAAATATCTCTCTTATGAATCTTTGCCAGGAATACTAACGAAATCAAACAACTTATATTAGAAAATTAAAAAAAATTAAAATTATTCCCAAAATTAGATAATATTTTACATATTTAAATCTCAAAAAATAAATGTATCAGCTGTACAAATCAATGTAATTTAAACAATATACTCGTTTTTATTGTGCAAAAGAGGGCGTGTTTCTCGAACCTTTTACCAATAAAAGTGAAAGGGTGTTTTTGTACAAAGTTTGATATCAGCTCAGCTCTAGTCAAAAACAAGAGCTGCTCAATTATCTCAGTGTACTTGTTGGTTCTTTCTATATACCACAATGCATTTCTATTCTTTTGGGAGCACGCGTCATTATCACGTCATTATTATTACCCAACAATCATAATTGCATCGCGTCCGTCCAAAAAATCAGGCTTTTTTTTATAAAAAGAGAAAACACCCCAAAAAATTGATGCGTAAAACGGATAATGTACTTACTTAAAAATGCACTATTTTGAAACAATGATTTAGGCCTTTTTGTTAGCTAGCTTATAAAAACAATGGGAAATTTATTTCAAATTTGCCCTTGGGAAACATTCATTTAAATGACTTGTTGGTATGCTTTTTTCTAATATAGTCCGGAACTAACTGACAAAACGTTGATTGCATCAAGGTTAATATGCATTAATTTATTGCCAAATTTCCCTGGAATTCATGGGAAATATAATTTAGATTAATTATTTTTTATTTATTTTGTTTTCGTAATGATTTAATTATAATTTGGTTTGCTAAATGAGGAATTATTTTAAGCAAATTTTGTAAAGGTTGGTTTTAATATGCATTTAGTTCGAGGCATTCCAATGTTGTTGTCACGGAGTAGGGAAGTCACGGAAAAGTCCTGGTATAGTCATGGTATTTGAATTTTATTTTGTCTTGTTTTTAATGTAGAATTACTTTGTTCAGTTACTAGGCCTATGTTGTCTGCATTGAATTAGACGAATTACAACTTTGTCCCGTGATAGATCAATCCTGGAATAATCATGAAGTTTGAAATTAGACGTTTTAGACCATAGAAAGTCGTCGATGAGTATAAAACTTAGAATTTAAAGACAGACTTACTCTGTAGTTGTTTCTAATTATCAACCTGAAAAAGTTCTGCAATCTTTCATACATTTTTATTTCTTCTTAGTTACGCTTTGAGCGTGAAAGGTTTTGTTTGTACTTGTACAAAGAGTTCACTTTTTTTCGGCCGTACTGCGGTCAGCCATAATTCTTTTTATGCAGAACAGACTTTGCTCAATTGTAATTGACCACGGGCCGTGAAATTTAGAAGGGTGTGGTTCAAGTTTTAGACATAAAATTAGGTAAAGCTTGTAGTTGTACAATATCGGAAGGATGAGCATACACTTCTTTCAAGAAAATCATCTTATAGGCTACATAAACATTGCGAAAATGCGTATCCGATATAATTAGTTTTGTGTATATATTGGGGTTATATCTACACCCTATATTAAAATATGCATTTTTTATTAATTTACTCTGACGTGAAATCGAATTTTTTTTTCTTTATTTTCTCATAATTTTTTTTTTTTTTCAACAAGGGAAAACTTTTTCATGTGGAAAGTTGACGTTTTTTTGTGGTTGTCTTTATATAAAAGGATTTGCGTTTTTTATTTCTTCATAATTCTATTGACCTATTCATTTTTTTAATCCGCTCAATTTTAGGGATATAGAATCTTCTTTCTTATGAATATTATTTATTTATTTATTTATACCGTTATGAAATTATTATATATAAGTTGGGATTTTTAAATTTTTGTAACTATAACTCTCTATGCGTGAAATTTAATTTAATTTTGAATGAAATTATGATATTATAAAGAAATATCATCGTCTGGGGTTTTTTAAAGTCTCACGTGACCCTGAGATTAAAAAAGAATTAGTTGAATTATTTATTAAAAAATAGGTCTAAATTAGTTGAATTATTTATTAAAAAATAGGTCTAAATTAGTTGAATTATTTATTAAAAAATAGGTCTAAAATAGTTGAATTATTTATTAAAAAATAGGTTTAAATTAGTTGAATTATTCGATAAAAATAGGTCTAAATTAGTTAAATTATTCGATAAAAAATAGGTTTAAATTAGTTAACTGAGAAGAAATGCTTAAATTACACCAAAAATAGTCCCAAATTGGTTCATTTTGAACCCAAATAAGGGGGTCAAATCTGTGTTCTCCATCCAGAAGAACACAATCGTGACAAAAACAAACCACTATTTTAATCAATTGAGTCATCAAATTGTGTGTATCCGCTATCCATAACGGTTCTGCAGGGTTTTTAATACAATATCCTATTCCTATAGAGATACAGAACCATTTTTTTAAATCAACTCTTAATCAAAATTGGAGGGGGGGGGGTACCTGACCTACCTCTTCTCTTTGTCTTACATTAAAAAAATTCTTAAAATAACCCCAATGAGTGAATGAGAAGCGATGAAAAATATCCGAATTAACTGATGCGAAACGGTTCTAACTTATAACGTTTTTGATAATGTTTTTTATTTTTAAAAAGTCGAAACAAAAGCTTAATCAAAATAGGGGATCCCTGGCCTGGCCATTTTTTATTTTTTTGCTTCATTCAAACTATAAATAACGTATTAAAAGCAACCCTCTTCTCATGCTTTAATTAAACTTTATCTATATAGACTGGTATACAACCTGCTTGCTATAACTTTGTAAGAGAAATATATATAAATATATTTTTCAGTATACTTGCGGAAGAGAAGAATAGGGTATTTTCAGTTTTTCACGATTTTGGCCCGGGTCCGAAACTCCTACAGACTCTATATCTAATCTTAAATGCACGAGATGACCATAAGTTGAAGTGTCGGTAAATTAGAACCGAAAGTATGTACAGGGTATTACAAAAAGGGTAGGGTGAATGTGGTTCTATGTTAAAAATCGGTTTTGAGTCGAAAAAGTAATAACTTCTATTCCGAGGGATTTTATGCATGACCCCTTAATTAAATTAGCATTGTCTTTCAGTTTCTCGTGTTAAATTTAAGGGGTCATCCATAAATGGTGTCCAATAGGGTCAAAATCCCATATCAGTTACATTTTCGACTCAAAATCATCCCACGTAACTGTACTTTGGTCTCACCACCTGAATAAGAACACCCTGTACATGATTAACTGGGTTTTACTTGTATTTATGGGCTTCTGTTTGTATTTCAAGTTCTATATCAGTTCATGATGACGGCTTCGTGCGTCTAAACTCTTAGAAACCAGTCCAGACACTATTATTATCACATAATAAAAGATATCTGAAAATTTAACCCCTAAAGTTTTAGAAAGCTTAAGCCGGCCACGCACTATAATCAAAATATAAGTTTTATGAGAGAATGTCTTTGTCACATCATGCATGCGCGGACTCGTGATTTAAATTCACGCACTAAGCTTCGGTAATACGGAAGAAAGAACCAAAGTTCCCCCATTATGACGTCACACTATGATGATGGTATGACTATGACCATGTAGAGTATTACTAAGAAATTAGGAATCGAATTTATATGATTTTTGTGTAACGGAATTATGTATTTATGAAATATCTCGGGATTTTATCATTTATTTTATTATGGTTTAATTACTGTTAAATATTTTGTTAACTAATTTAAAATACCGGTATATTTTCAGGAGTTATTTGTAATTTAAAGGGGCTGTGACACGTGTTAGAGTAAAAGTTTTACTTCCCTTTAGTTCGGTTGATTTTAAGAAACAAATCCTTTAAGTTTTTAGTAGCAGATGACAATTTTTTCTATCAAACACGGTATTACTTTTGGGAAAACCAGAATGAAAATATCATCGGGGTTCAACTAAATTTCTTTCCCTAATTTGGGCAAATTGTAACGCGCAAAGCAAACATGTTCAAGGCCTATTTGAAAAAGAAACGTCTTCACTTTTCTTTAATGTAGAATAAATTGAATTTACGCATTTTTCTGTTGTAACAAAATATACTCTCGAGAAAATCTTAAGAAGAAAATAAAAGGCTAAATATGACTTCTGCAACAACCATTAGTCACACTTTAATAAATCCAAAATCCTCCGACGATTTTTCCCGCCGGTAAAGATCGAATTAAACTCCCTCCGCCTTTCTCTAGTTTCTCTCCCAAATATAATTCTTCTTCTTCTTCTAAAAAGTCTCCTGTCTTCGGGAAACGAATTTCCATTTCCACGGTAGGTCTATATGGTATATGGCACATTGTGGGAATATGATGTACATAAGAAACCGATCATACGGTCAATGACATTTTTTGTTTTTCTAATGTTTTTTTCTAGCCATTTCGTCTGCTACAGACTATAGGGTCTTTCCCAATAGTGAGTGACTGTAGTATATATGTAATAAAAAAAACAAATCGGTTTTGTTGGGAAACAAAGGAGAAATACACGTTATTTGGGCGCGGAGTGCACTGTTCCGACTGATATCGGTATCGCTTCCTAAATTTTTCTCACGTTTAATGTTTGTGTTTACAAATTTTGTGGCTATTTTTTTTACTAATAGATAAGTGGATGATGCTTTAGAGATAATATCTATTCATTAGCGTCCTGCTTTTGTAACGAAATATTATGTGGCTTCGCTTTTTTTTTGGTTGGGTTCGGTTTTCAGTTAAGTTTGTGAACAGAAGTCCATTAACTTCTACTGAAGTATATTAGTTATGAGATAGGTCATAACTAGGGGGGCTAGAACCCCCCCCCAACCCATCATTTCTTAACTTTAACCTGGGTTGCCATTAATTTGTTATTAGAGCATCTCCTGCCCTGCATTCGGGTTTGGAACTAGCTGAATCGAACAGAATGCTACAAGCTTTTCATTTTCAGTCTGTTGTTGTAGATAACTGTTGAATTATCTGTACGCATCTGTATCTGTATATTAATGTTATACTTCTAAAATTCTGCTGCCGCTGTTGGGTTAAAGTTGTATGAACTTCGTATAAAATTATTGGAATATTGCCGTTGTTCATGAATGCTAAATTTCTTTTTGTTTGTAATTCAGGCGATGAAATGCTTTAAATTGTTATGCAAAACTTTCGTAAACAATTTCCATATATAGTTATATCGTCATAGTCGACCTAGATATAAATACAGCGGGGTCACATCATAAATATACCAAAATCATGGTACACAGGATAAAATAAATTATGTAATTTCCCATCAATGTCTTATGGGGTCGCAAAAATTTATTAATATCATTTCCCAAAATGTAAATACGGTATATCCCGCTTATCTCCTAGACTATTTCGATGTTAGAACACGACTCGGCCTTTAGCTACGTTTACACAATCTAAATATGATAAGAGGACAAACCCAGGCGTGACTTTCATTGAAATAGCCCATGATTTCATTTCGTGACTTTAAAAACAAAACTTCGAAATCAGTACCGACCAAAATATAATTCAGAAGCGTTGCAGGATTTTACACGATCTCATTGGCCTATTTTAGTAAAAACTTAAATCGTGCATTTGATCATTCGAATGATTAAGGTTGTTCTGTTTGGGGGTTCAAGCTGTTAGGGTCAGTTGCAACTAACTCTATTGTTTCACCGGCGGTCAAACGGGGAAGGGGGAAGGGAGTTGGCGAATTCTCGGTTCAAACGCAGTCAAGCAAGTAGTAATATTCTAGCTGAAACGGTAGGTTATGTTATTTGTAGACCACCCAGTTTAAATGTTAAATGTAATAAAGAGAAGGTGTATGATAACACGTCTCATAGAAAGGTGTCTAAGTGAAATAGGAGACATGGCAGAAGATAGCTTCCCTTTCTTAGACCGTCTTTGTTCCTCGGAATCTTTTGATTTGATTATATTTTATTTATTTTTAAAAAACAAACCAGGTTATTTGAAAGTAAACGGTTTCGAAACTCAATAGTAGAGTAGGCTAAATAAACGTTGTAGACTTCGCAGATACGGCGGCGTCTGCATTTTTTACAGTTTTAAATAAAGTATCATAAGTTCATAATATATGTTCCTCCATAAGTTTGTCACTGATTACAAACTGCATGGAGCTTGTCATTAAGTGAGTGAGGTAGGTTATAGATTCGAGGTAAAGCGACGCCTGGTGAGGCGCTGCTGTCAAAGGCTTAGTATACAGACTAAATAGGAAGATGGAACGGTCCTGCAAAACCTATAGTGTAGTCGCTCGTCGTTCTCGAGCTGTAAGTATCTAGCATTACGAACTTGTATAGGTATTGTCATACTTTAGGAACATATCTTATAAACTTATGATATAAAGTATATGGTAACACAGACTCTCAGTCGTCACCGTTTTGATTAACTTGATACGCTCGAGATGGCTGATCAAATAAAAACTATTCTACTACGATTCTAAGTCAGCCAAGGCTTAACATAAATGTACTTTCAAAGTATTTTGAGACAAATTTATGCATTAATAAAAAGAAAATCCATTTATTGTTTACTTTTCCGTGTGTGTACAGCGACGGAAAGTTGATTTGACTAAACTAACTATGGGAAGGAGGTTGGACCAACTTTTTTTTCTTCTGACATGTGCTTTTGTTTTTTACACTTTTGTAGAGTTGAAGGTATAGCGTAAACTGTGAAAAAATTCACTGGTGAACACATCCGGTCGTGAAATAAAATAATTCCCCACTAAGTTTATTTTAGTTTAGTTTTTTTGACACGCTTGTCTTACCGCATGTTCTGCGTTGGACAAATTGATAAGGATTTATTTTAGAAGTTTCTATGACAATTGCGGGTACAGTATATAGAGAGCTTTCAGTTGGAGGAGGAGCTGAATCTCGTGAGTTGGGACCAGTGACTCTCGCATTAATTATTATTTTACCGGTCCCACTATAAATTAAATATCTAAAATGATGAGAATAAAAAGCACGTAAAGACACAAAAGTAAAGAAGCTGAAAATTCTAATTGATTTTGAATTTTTTACCGTGGGAAAAAGTAGTTTATCAAAATTAAAAACAGTTACGATTAAAAGGCCCCGGGCATGGCTAGCTAGGCTTTGCAAGTATGTGTTAAAGCAAAATAAAACACGAATTCTTTCATTTATCTTTGCTTTGACTCAATTCATTTCGATATTTAAGCCAATACTAAAGTTACGACTACTTAGTTTAAAATACAAAACGCATCATCTTTCGAAGATTGCAATCTTTTATTTTTTCGTCTTAAAAGAGTAAAGCATAAAATGGTTGAAAGAATGCAACAATTACAATAGCAATTCTAAAGTACTCTAAATAATTTAAATTTTAAAATTAAAATGAAATCAGATGAAAACTAGTTCATTTTGACCGAAAAGTAAACATTAAATTGGTAAATATTTGAAAATAAGAGTAATATAATGTTTTTAAAAGTGTTTAACTACAAATTCATGCGATTCTAATTAAAATTACTTATTTAAAACTGAGCAGTTTTTGAAAGAAAATTCTTGAGAACAAAATTCGATAAAAACGTGTTTAGAAAATCAAAACCAAAGTGCATTTAATTTGAACTTATATTATGCTGATTGCAACACTTTAAGAATCTAATCAAATGGATAGAGCTTCCAATGCGGAAAAACCTCAATCAAAGTCTCAGCAATGATATCCTTTAAAGGAATTAAGCTCATAAAATACTCAGATCTCATAACGAGTTCTTTGGCCAGACTCTTCGTGTAAAGAGTACGAGCGAGGTAATATTTCATTAGATTTAAGTCGTAGTCACCCAACCTGTAGATAGCATTACAACGATGACTTATGTCCTTGGGGTAACCCTTGGCTCCAATGCTGTCAATTACCATTTTAATAGATACATCGTCTTCGTTACGAAACAGTTGATAAAAGACCGCAGGCAACAATGGCGACCAAATCGGGAATGAAAGAGAACCTTTAATAGCTTTATTTAACCCGTTTTTCGAGAATCTGCTCCAATAATATCTGAACGAAATCTTTTGGTTGTACCGACTGAAATACCCCAAGGATCCATCAACTAGCTTTAACAAATCACTGCCATTTGTAGTTTTTGTGCCTTTCATCTCGCCTATGTACTGGTCTAATGCCTTTAGAAGCTTGGTATTTGGCCATGCAAAGTATTTGAAATTCGACATTAACGTTTGAATATCGTACCTAGATATGACATCGCGCGTTTCCATAACATTGAAATGACTTAACATATAAGCAAACACCGATTCGTCGCAGTAGAAATAACGGTATCGAGACGATGAGTTGAAACTATTCAAAGCCTCAATTTTTTTTTCATCACTCAAACTATTAAATACGAATTTCACTGTTTCAATACTGAAACAACGACTAAAAACAACGCCAAGGAAACATCTTGTATCAATAGACGTAGTAAGATCTAACTCTCGGTCTACATGGTCATATGGTATGTTCGGCAAGTGTCCGTCTAGTTTATAAAGCCAGTATTTTTCCATCATATCTCCAGCATCGAAATCGTTTAACTGCCGTACTTCTCTGATTCGTGGCCATAGTTCCCTAATTTTATCCTCCAAACAGTATTTGCATGCCATTCTAAAACTGAATGACAAATCGAGGTCACTTTGATCCTCTAGTAGCAACCTTGCCATCTTAGTTCGATTCAATGGGCCTTCGACCGTCCAACTCAAATTGGAGACTTGGTGCTCCAAGGTGGTGTCATTGACGTGGTCTTTAATTTCTTTAAGCCACTTAATAATTTCCTGTCCTACGTCAGTCATTATCATCATAGCCATTTCTTTAAACAGTGGTGGTGTGTTCGAGCGCTTTAGATCGACAATTGCTTGGTCGTTCAATGGCTTGGCCCTTCAAAGGGGCGGCTTAACTTAAGTTTATCCAGAAAAGATCGTAAGGATTGTTTATTTGCCTTAACCCATACTGACGAGGCGAAATTAGTCAGGGCTTGACGTTGCAACGAAATCATTGGCAGTTTGGCAATCTCCATTTTGAATCATTCAGTACGACTTTCGTATGGGTAAATGCTGGATATGTCGACGCTTGAGGATTCTCAAATGCGAGTAATAATCTTCACTGAATTTCTTGGCAATTCAGAATTCGTAATTTATACGATGGGGCTTCTCGCTGTTTTACAAATGAGACTTACCTAAAAACCATTTAGGTATTATTAATTGTTTACATTCGAAACGAAAAAGAAAACAGTTAGCATAATGGCAATAATAGCCTAAAATGTTGGGCCTTCTCCGTAGCATTGAATTGGGCTATACTGGTTCGCTGGCAACATTTTTTAGACCCTAGACATGGTTTAACCGATGGGTTGCTTAAAACTCGCGCAAATTTAAAAATTATAGGATTTTTGGCCTAAATTATAGGATTATATAGGACCTCTGGGGGGGGGCTGATATAAACATAAAACCATAGAAATTATAATATACTATTATATTATATTACAGTTTCAAATGACAACAAAAGGCCGCCTCCTTCGTTTTTTGGGTGAAAATGCCGGTTACATTAGTCCAACGGGCGTGTTTTACTTATCAGGGGTAATTATGGAACTTATGCTATTAGTGTATACCATAAAGAGTATCAGGAGAAGCTGTGTTTAGCTTTAGATTGATATGATCTGGCGCACTGTAGTTTATTCAATATGTAATTAGTTTATATGGATCATATTATTCAGACAAAAACTGGTAGATTATTTTCTACAGGTCTTATTATTAAAGGGCCATTCTAATCTTCCTTCGTTCAACTTCCTTGAATTAACAAAAAGCCAAGGCTTACCCAAGTTATACTGTCCGCGATGAATAATAGTGCTTCCAACCACGTTCCAACTTAATTGGCCATATGTCTAATCAGCGCCACTAGCGGATGTTCTGAAAACTACTCCCATAGAGTCTAGGTATATTTAAGCGGGTTTGCAGAATTTCCGTCAGATGGCGCGGCGTTCGAGCCACCTGGCGGAAATTCTGCAAACCCTCTTAAATATACCTAGTCTCTATGGGAGTAGTTCTCAGACCATCCGCTAGTGGCGCTGATTAGACATATGGCCAATTCGTCGACTAATCAGGAGAGTTCGGTTTGATACCTGGTTGTAAGAATCGACCGCCAGGGGGCAAAGTGACGAGCAAAGGAAAAATAGACCTAAAAGCGTCAATAGGCCAAAAAAGTAGAAGACTAGATAAAAACCACTTTATTTTATTTTTTACCCTCCCTTTGGAACAAATATTGAAGATATGATTAATTTAAAGAAAAAAGTTTTGAGATATGTTAGATAGAGCTAGGAGGATATAGGGGTGAAGGAGTCTTCGACTGCTCGTTCTTCTAAGGTCCGATTCTTGAATTGTCCTTAAAAATAAGGATTTCTTGTATAAGGAGAAATCCTTATTCGAGACTTAACGATTCCCTACGGACAATACCGAAAATTGGTAGAATAAGTGCACACGAAGTTCATTTTAGCTTTTTTGACACGCTTGTCTTAACGCATGTTCTGCATTGGACAAATTGATAAGGATTTATTTTAGACGTTTCTATGATAATTGCAGGTACAGTATATAGACAGCCGTATGGCACACTTCAGTTCAGTTTTCTCTGGAAGTAGAGTACCTTTATTTTAGACTTTTCTGGGACACTTGCATAGAGCTTTCAGATGGGTTAGTATTACGTCACACCCTCCCAAGTCTTACCGCTGTTCTGGTAGCCATATTGGGTGGTCTCAGCTTCATTGCTGCTTTAAACCCACCAATATGGCAGCGTAAATTACGTCACGAGACTCAGCTCCTCCTCTAACTGAAAGCTCTCTATAGACAGAATTATTCCAAAGTTCAATTCAGTTTACTACGAAAATACAGTTCATTTAAAGGTCCTCATAGACCGAGATGATTTTACAGGCAATATTAGTAGGTCTATGACTTCTACTAGCTCCGTAACGAAACGTTAACTATTGGTGTATTTGTTGATAGAATATTTTTTGCACGTATTGAACGTGAACCCTTTTGCTTATAATAAAGCATATATTATAATAAATGAACTTCGGAAAGGAATCCTCTATCTCTTTATGTAAATCACGAATGATCGTGACCGGTTCATTTTCACGCTATCGGAAACTTTCAAACTTATTTTGCTGGTCAAAAAAAAAACGAAATCACTAGCTGACATGGCTGCCTTTTAATTTAAGCGGCATACGTCCTTACTGCTTCTTCTGAACCGGTAAAACCTAAAATTTATATATACCCTTACAGTTTAAAATGTTCAATGAAAAATTATATTGAAGGGGAAAATTTCCACCAAAAATAGAAAAAGAAAGGCTTTGAACTTGAAAATCGTTTAACAAAAATAATTTTTATATAAAAAATAAAAAAACTTCCCGGTTAGGTCGCCATTTATGTACAGTTTAAAAATATCATATTAGAATTAATTTTAGTGTAATGGAAACGTTCCAGTTTCAATTTCACTTCCTTTAATTTTACTCGCTTTTAATTCATCTGTTTATGATAATTTAACTTAAATAGCTTCAAAGTAATTAATTCCTGGATATACAGGGTGTTATCCTTAAAACACTCGAATCATAACTTAAAAACAACCTTTTCGACCTGTGTTAACCCCCTTTTTGAAACACTCTGTAGGCCTACATAAATATTTTTGATAACTTCACATTCGTGTATTTGTATTTCTGTACCGTTAGATTACTAAAAAATACTTAAAATGTGCCATTTCTTAATAATAATAAAAAATATAATAATAATAACACGGATCCATACATGACAAAAATGTCAAGTATTTCAATAATTTCTTCAAATAAAGGTAGGCCCATACCCTTTTAAATCTAGGCCTGGAATAACAATCTAATGGCGATATAAAAACGTGCGTCGACGTTTTAGAAGCGCGTGCAAGACACGCTATAGTCTTTTAATAACAAAGACAAGACAAGAGAGACAAGTAGAATCGGACAATATGTAGGTCATTAGGAAAGAATATTATTATAAAAGGGTAATTTAGTACGCGATTGTTTAGCGCGAATAACAATCGAGTCTAGCGCGAGCCTGGCACAATGATTCAATCATCATTTTCATTTTAACTTCGGCGACCCTTGGTCAAGCCAAATCATGTCCCATCGAGCGTGAAGATGATTTTTATAGTTACATCAGCTTCAGGATTGTGTGTATAATTATATATTCAGTTCAACGGGATTTTAAATTCTAATTCAAACCTTTTTTAACACATAATTGACATGCTTAAATTTCCTCTTAGGAAAGAAATTAATTTGAAAGATTTTTAGGTACTTCCTGTTGTGGCAATTGATGTTTTCTTTTGATTGTTAATTGTTTTATTTAAAAAAAAATTTAAGTTTAATTCGGGGTATAGTCGAGGTCTTCTTTTATTTGGGTTTATTAGTTAATTACATCAGGAAATCGTAATTAATTAATTAGGAATGTTTGGAATTTGCTTTTTTTGGTATTTTAAGGGTTAATTAATTTTTTTTTCTTAATCTTCTATTTATTTAATTTTTTGCTTAAATTTCTTCTTATTTTAATTTTTTACTTGATTGGGCTTAATTTAATTACTGGTAATTATTGTTTATTACTCGAGAATATTCACATAATTTTTTAAATAAAAATTATTTAATTAGTAGATGGTGCTAACAATTAGCAATTAACCCCTAATAATCGCCGCCACAAATTCCCACGATATTATTAAGTTAGAAACCTTTTTACATTACAAATTACGCTCTCAAACTTAGAAAATAATTTGCACGTAATTTCCTGCATGGTAAGATAAATTGAAATTGAGAATTTAGTTTAAACGGGGAGGTGACCAAGTGTAATTGTTTGGCCTATTTAAGTATTTGAATATATCAAGCTAACCGCGTCTAAATCTAAAGTACTGGTAAATCTTTTTGGCAAGCATAAGGCACCCTGACCAGACTAGACCGGTTTTGACAAAAGGCGTTAGTTAAAATTTTGAGGATTATGGGTGGGTTTCCTATACACTTATAAAATCGAAATACTTGGCGCATGGTATTAAGTGCCATACCATTTAAAGGGGTGGGTTTTCTTTAAAAAAAAAATGAAAAATTCAATTTCGGAGAAATTCAAATTTTGCTTTTTAATTTTAAATATTTTTTATAAAAACAAAGTATATCAAATACAATTTTCCGTGTTGGTCGTGGAAAAAACGATTAGGGATTTTATTTTTTAAATTTTGTAAATTTTATTATAAGCTTCAGTAAGTCTAATGCGAATGTAAATTATGGTTAAATTATAATTTAAAGGAATAGTGTCACAGAAAAATATTTCATTTAAATCCCTTTTAAGTCGAAGAAAGTTGGCATTTTTAAATTTAAGTTTGACCAAAAAAGGTTTGTTGAAACATTGAATCCAAATAACCATGATTAAATATCGTTTTATAAATCACCATAATTTAAAATAGAGAGAGAAATTTCTTGTGTGCCTTTAAGTATTTCAACGGATCGGAAAGCAAAGGGCGGCGTGTATATAATTCGATTTCCTTTTAACAGTTATATCCGTTTTCCTCAAGTTAAAACAATGAAGACCGTTATTTCCTCTAACAAGAGAGTGTAGATACAATTCTTTCCATATGACACCCTTTTTCAAAATAAACTTAAAGGTAGATCTCCTTTGAATTGAACCAACCGTCTCTATAAATATTAACTCGTTATGTTGGGAACGCTTTTTTTACCAATCGTATTTAATCGTGCGACCCACATATATCTCCAATTAAAGTGTCCTTGTGTACGATCAAAACCATTTTGTTTTAAAAGTTGCCTACCTAATAACTTAGACGGACTTATTTGTCCTTACAGTTTAAGTTAACTAAACATTACGAAAACTATACTCCAAATATCGCGTGTACTTCAATCGAAAAGGTCGAATAAATAAATAAGTAACATGTTCGATTTTGTAACCGTTTATTTTTACGCCTAATTTAACCCTTAAATTATCGTTCGATTTGTAAATGTAACGAAATCGGTCTTTGGTATTCGCGTGTGTTGTAATATAAACCCGCATCATTCATAATACAACGATTACCACCCATCCCGGATTACCCTGGTAGTAAGCCAGCCATTCTATTGTTAAAACTCCGTGACCTCTGACCTTCAATTTCCTCCCCCCCCCCCTTCAACTAACTGTAATAACCCTAAATTTTTCTAAAAGCTCGTTTTGTTTTTTTGGCGGGACGTTTCCTCGATGGTAGCTGATTTTGGCGAGCTTATTTCTCTATAGACTAGTGGCAACCCATGTTATTTCTCTATTGAGTTTAATACAGTTAAAGGTGGAATTCTGCCATTACTCTCTACCTGCCAGCCTGTTTAGTTGATTAAAACGTGAATCTTTTTACCGTTTGGCCTATAATTCAAGAACTTAGAAGAAAGCTTCTGCTGCTACCACTGCATTGGGGGGCTTTTAATGAGCGTTCATTTGGTTTCGGTTGGCGTATAGTTTTGTGTTTCCTAAAATCATTCAAGCGCACGCGATGCAGTTTAGGGTCACGGTTACTTCAATTGAATTGCCGCGCAGCTCATGCGCCATGCATGCAGCTTTTTGGCCATTTAATTACGTTAAAAACTTAAGGACGTATAGAGGCATACTCGGCGGGAAGGACGTGTTTATATACGTAAAAGGGGGTACAATATTTTAATTATCTTAACCGATTAACCTTAATGTGAATTGTTATTATTGTAAATTGCTCAAGTAGTAGCTAGCTAAATATGTGCTTTAGACTGGAACCACTATGACGGCCATTTTGACTTAGTAAAATAGCAGACGACGTAATTTTAAATATTTGAAATGGTACAATTATAAATTAATGATATGAGGTAAATTTAAATTAGCCTGCTTGACCTCTAAAATGGTTCGTAATTGACCTTATACCATTTTATTGGTTGGGGTTGTTTTTTCCCATGCTTTTAAATTACCGAAACTCATACACCAATTATATCAAATATATATATAAATATGTTTTTATAATTGGAGATATTTTTTTTGCTAAATTGAGGTTTAAAGGTCGATAGTTAATTAGTATTTTTTTTTATTATGATGGTAGAGAAAACAGGTCCGCGAGTTAAACTTGAAATCCCTTAATTGTAAATTTGGTAATTTTCGATAGGGGTATAAAAATAAATTTGAAGAAAATATATATTCTTGAACCCCTACCTATTATAATACCCCTTTTCTTTTTAAGTATAATTCTAAAAATAAAGTAAGATTTCTACACTATACATATCATAATTAACGTTATGACGCGATGGTGGTAATTTAATTTTAATCAATTTTATTATCATTTCTTAATCAGACCTAGTTTTAAAATGATTAAATTTAAAAATATATCCTGAATTATAAATTATAATTTCTAATTTCCATTTTTTTTATTATTGAATAGGTTGTACTTAAACAATGGACAGAGGTCGTAGAAAAAGGTTCTCGATCTGGTATTGGTCTCTGTACGAATATTGTTGGATCCTGGTTCTTTTCTTTCAAACAATTAACCCAGCACCATCTCAAGGTAAGATAAATACACTTTTTTATAAAGTTAACAGACATAAATCGAAATAGGAAAATATTTCATTCCGATATTTCCTGATGCTGTTAATATTATATGATTACGCTGATCCTGCGATTACGAAAAGCGCAATAGGAACTGCGAACAATAGACCCTCTAAGGTCATAGGTTAGAAGTCGTTTCGGTAAATACATCCCATTAATAGAGACAGAATCAATAAAGCACGAGGAAGAATTTGTTCTACTGTCTAGTCTAGTCTAAGCTTTTATCTATCAAGGAATATTGACGGTAGTTTTTCCAAAAATTTTCTAAATGAGGCCAAGTATTGTTGAGAGTAATTTGGTTTCGGTGTTATCGCGTTTATATGTATGGGTTATTTATATAAGAAATGGGGTGTAATCTTTATCTGTTTATGTATTTTATGGCTACTGTGCCATAATTTAACTATGTTGGTATAGTAATTCGTATTTTTCTGATTTAACTGCCTGATAAATTTAAAATAAATCCCATCTTCGTTGTGAGTAATTTACCTTCATCGTTGAGCCTCAAAAATTTCATGAAAAATAGCCTATGGAGGGCCTCAAAACATTTTATTCATTAAAATGCATAACCAATATCACGTTAGCTAACTCAATTAAATTTGAGTTGAGTTTTAAGTATTCAAACCCTGAGGGCTCAGTGAAGTAATTTTCCACCCAGTCATCTTTCAAAATAACAATACATTAAAAAAAATAAATCTCTGTCCAATTGACTAATAATGATAGCTTATTCAGAGGCAACAAAACATTAAAATTAAACGTTAGGTTTGGCAGCAAGAAAACGAAAAATGAACCAGTCAATATGATGAATTATCTTATACCTTCGTTTTTAAACGGTTCATGAGAAAAGTTACTTTGAAAACGCCCCAACCCATAATTCTGGGAAATAAAATGTTTTTATTTTTTAATGTATAGGGCTGGGCATATTACAGTAATCTCAAAACGATGGACAATTAGAGTCAAACATAATCTAGAATAAAACAAATCCACCTTGACCATTAGCTTATATTGTAATGCAAAGTGTTGAATCGAAATAACTTGATTTGAATCGTGAAAAAATTCCAAAATCGTTTTAATCCTAATTTTTGGATTCGTTTAGAAAAAAAAACCATGCGTTTAAGGTCCTTATCATGGCCGTGGAATCTGGTTCGTTCGTTCGTTGTAATTCAAAATGTTCTTTGGGAAACTGAGAAAAATTGTGCTCTGTACCGTTTTCGAGTGTCTAGGCATAGCCGACTTGTATTAATAAAGGCCTATAGGTAGGAAGCTACCCATGGGGCGGCATACCAATTTTTTAGCGACCGCTAGATGTCGCCCTTAGGGGGAAAATTTTGTGGCGGGAACTTCAAAACGAATGAAAATGCCAATAGAAGAAAGCTTACTTTTTGCCTTGAGGCTGGGGTTTTTTTTTGAATAAAGTAATAAATTTACTTGATAACAATATATTTGTCTTTATTTTATTTAAAGTGCGTTTAGTAAAGTATGTTTTCTACTTTTCTATCTCAGTACAATGTAATATTTTCAAAATAAGTGTTTTGATTAGTACCTAACATATGAAATTTTTTGAATCACATTACAACTTTGCATATTTTCGGGGTAAGGGTTTTTATTTGTACGTTTTGACTGTTTTTCAACGTCACTTATATCTTTGGCATAGTTGATCATTAGGAGTTTGACAAGTTTATCTAACATAATATCACATAAATTAATATATACCTTTTCCTCCCCCATTTTCAGCGTCCCACCAGACCCAATCGTTTCCGCAGTTAAGGGGCGTATTTCTCTCAGATTTCGTATCCACCCCCATTCCTTGCCCTAAAATACCCCAGTAATGTTTTGATAAATATAGGCATATTCACAGGGTTGGCCAAATTACATGAACCTCAAATAAAAAATTATAATTACAAATCAAAAGTATATTAAATTACAAATTATAAATCATCGTAGGATTCGTATCTGATTTTGTCAAAGAACCCTTAACGTTTCTACCTCGCCAAAATATTTAAGGTATTATAAAGTATGCAATAACGCAATAAGTTACTAAACTTTTTCAATCCTACTGTGATATGTATATATTAATTTATGTGATATTATGTTAGATAAGCTTGTCAAACCCCTAATGATCCCCCGAAAATATGCAAAATTGTAATGTGATTCAAAAAATTTCATATGTTAGGTACTAATCAAAACACTTATTTTGAAAATATTACATTGCACTGTGATAGAAAAGTAGAAAACATACTTTTCTAAACGCACTTTAAATGAGATAAAGACAAATATATTGTTATCAAGTAAATGTATTACTTCTAAATAAACTGCCTTACTTTATTCAAAAAAAAAAAAAAAACAACAAAACCAACCTCAAGGCAAAAAGTAAGCTTTCTCCTATTGGCATTTTCATTCGTTTTGAAGTTCCCGCCATAAAATTTTCCCCCTAAGAACGACATCTAGCGGCGGCAGATCACGACGGCCATTGCCAATATCAGAAAAAAAACCGAGGATCACCTATAGGCCTTTATTAATACAAGTCGGCTATGGTCTAGGGAAGAAATAATAAAAGTAAAATCGGTTCAAAGCCAGTTATACTGCCCCTTTAAATTATTCAATCATTTCATGAATATTTTGATAACCATGATCTGTATATTAAGATATATTTTACGTCGAATTTAGTTTGATATTCATGGGTTAATTTAAAGAATTCTTTGGATAGAGTATGTATAACATAACACGTCAAGGGTTGACTTCGTGGGGTTTCAAATTGAACAAATACTAAAAATCTTTGGAGGGTCTTTTTTATAAAAACACACAGTATATCACGCAAATTCGTGAGGTTGAAATGAAATGGGGTGTTCGAAAGCAAAGAAGGAATTTAATCTTAGTCATAAGCTTTTTGCTATTTGTTAAAAATTAAGGTGGCTTTAGTATTAATACCAGTAATCTTTATTAATTTAGTTGCAACGAACAGACGTGCAAATAACTTAAGTAAGAATTAAACACGGTGTCTGGACTTTATATTTTAAATTTAAAAAGTAACAATAATTTTTACAGAATTTATAGTTATGAGAATTTTTCACAGTTAATGTCACGGTTAAAACTTAACAGAGAAAGGGTTCGTATCTTCAAACTTTGTTACTTGTTTTTTAAGTTACAAGTCCACCATAAGTTAAGTCATATCTAACGTCTTTGTTGTCCACATACCGTTCGGATATTACGTCTTAAGACAACAAGGTGCGGTCAAACACTGGACACGCCTCTACCCGACTTTTGAAAAGGGTCCGATCTATTCAGTAGCTTACCAAGTGCTCTTCATTTAAGTCCTACATGACATTTCCCAATAATTACAAGCACTTTTTTTAGATTTACAAGGACTTTTTTTAGATTTACAAGCACTTTTTTTAGATTTACAAGCACTTTTTTTTAGATTTACAAGCACTTTTTTTAGATTTACAAGCACTTTTTTTAGATTTACAAGCACTTTTTTTAGATTTACAAGCACTTTTTTTTAGATTTACAAGCACTTTTTTTTAGATTTACAAGCACTTTTTTTTAGATTTACAAGCACTTATTTTAGATTTACAAGCACTTTTTTTAGATTTACAAGCACTTTTTTTAGATTTACAAGCACTTTTTTTAGATTTACAAGCACTTTTTTTAGATTTACAAGCACTTTTTTTTTAGATTTACAAGCACTTTTTTTTTAGATTTACAAGCACTTTTTTTTAGATTTACAAGCACTTTTTTTTAGATTTACAAGCACTTTTTTTTAGATTTACAAGCACTTTTTTTTAGATTTACAAGCACTTTTTTTAGATTTACATTACAGGGAGCCCACCGGTCCTATAATTCCTATAAATTCCTATATTTTTGAACCTGTCCTTTATTATCCTATAATTTCATGAAAGGTCCTATAATATCCTATATTTTTGACTTAATCGAAGTTTTCGTATAGTTTAGCATCAAATTTATCAAAATTTAGCTTTTTTTTATCGAGATCACATTTGAATAGACACCGAAATTGTGGAGCTCGCTTAGGATTTTTTATATATTATATTATGTTATATTTTAATTAAGTTCTTCTCAGTTTTCCAGGTAAAATCCAATTTGTTATTTTTTATTTTTTGGGATTTTTCTACATAGTTTAAGCCCAAAATTGTATTATATTAGAGCATTTTTAGTCCTATATTTTCCTATAAAAACACATTTTTTCTCCTATAAAATCCTTTAATTCCGGAAAAAAATTCCTATTTTTCCTATAAGGAATTTAAATTTAAGAGTGGGCTCCCTGCAATATAAATTATGACATATAAGGGTCAATGTTCGTAAGGGTCACCAGAATCAATGTCGAAAGTGTATACGAGAATTTTATTAATAATTCAGAATGTAAAAGCGTGGGAGGTTGGTTGGACTGCGTGCCAGTCTGGGGACTCTTAACTTCTCGACCGTGAGGTGATATTCAGGGTGAAAGCCCTGTTACCTTTTTGACGAAAAGTTTTTATTAGAATCGCCTCTCTCTCTTTCTCTGACCAGGTTTCTTGACACCGTTTTTATCTATAGTAAAAATTTAACGGATTTATTAATGAGATAGAAAGAATGGGACTTTGATAAGTATAGGGGGGGGGATAATGAGAGGCATAACCGTGAATTAGAGACCATTTAGAGATAAGGTATTATATGGAGTACTATAAGGAATTTGTTGGGGTCAAATTTTCGACGGTTTTTAATTGTATTATTGTGTCTGCTGCAGTTTTCTTTAAGCGTCCGGTTAAAAATTGTAACTGGTATTTAGTAATTAAGACGTAAACTTTTAAGAGGTTCAACGTAACGAAATTTAATATAATTAAAGTATAATTTAGTTTTGCACGAGAGGATGTGGGTTTTATTTATAATAATTATTATGGTTTTTGTTTTAGGTTACTTTTGAGTTTAATCTCAAAATCTAAATAATATTTATTTATTTATTTATTTATTTATTTATTTATTTATTTATTTATTTATTTATTTATTTATTTATTTTAATGAAAGATAGATTTTTTTTAATAAGTTCAGGATTGCTAGAAATCTCTCAGCTCTAGTTTTCAAATTTGTCAGGTTATTTAATATAATAACTATTGGTTTTGTTTGGGGGTCACTTTCGAATTTGATTTAATTTAACTAATATATATTTTAATGAAAGCTACATTTTTGGTAACTTCTAGATCGCTATAAACTACTTGAAAGATGTTTAAAATTTAGTTAAGACAGTTCTAGTTTAAAATCTTTTTTTTTTAAATCATTCATTTGTCAGAGTTATTTTAATTAAATAAGATTTCAGAAGTCTTAATTAATGGGGGTATGCCTCTAGAGCTATTTTTGGAGCCTTAATGTTTTCCAGCTCGGTTTTAAAATTAAAGACTAGCTACGCCTTTTTTTGGTGGAAGAAAATTAAAGTTTTAATAAACCAACCGCAACTTCACATAAACCGCGTATATATTATAAATACGTGTATATTTTACTTAAATAACTAAAGTACCTCTTTCGCTTCAAGGTATTCAAGAGAGTCGAGTGAAATATTAATTATATTTTTGTGGTTCAGGTGAGATGATGATTTTTATCATCATGTGAGTTTTAAAAAGGTATATATACGCACTACCTACTACCGGTAAGGTAAGGAGAGCCCACGGTCAACCAGGTGTGGCTGTTTGTTGGTGTTTCTTTTACAAAGGCGTTAATTTAACTCCTCAACTTGACCCCTACCTAACAATATATTTTTAAGATTATACAAAGATATACAGGTATTTTAAGTTAATTAGGAATATATACATGGTGTCTATAAATAAATTAAGGGGTTGATATCAGTTCTTTGGGAAATCGATTTTGAGTCGAAAATGTTCTGTACTTCAATCTATGACATTTGGTTTGGCCTAAGGGGCACTGTTTTCGAGTTAAGATTGCATCCAGAGTATTTTACGGATGACCCCTTAAATTTAATTAATTAAGAAACTGATTTCAAGACAATGATTTCTAATTTAATTAAGGGGTCATCCCTAAAATACTCTGGATGCAATATTAACTCGAAAACAGTGTCCCTTAAGGGAAAATGGAGATTGAAGTTACATTTTCGACTCAAAATCGATTTCCCAAAGAATATCCCCCTTAATTTATGCATGCAGACTTATATTTAAATCGGATCGGTCAACTTTCAAACGTGATTAAAAGGATTTTTTTTGAAGAAAAAGAAATAAAAGATAAAAGTTAAAAAATCCTTGTTAAATAAATCTAAACAATATCGGTGGTCGAAATCTCCCGCCGCCTTTTCCCACGAATAGGGAAGCCTTTTGAATGTTCGGGCCTCACGAATTGATTAGAATTATTCAAACACGCCGAGGTTAATAAACTAAACAACCATCGTGTTTTTCATATACTCTTTCTTTTTCTTCTTAGGATCCCTTAATTTCTTTCTTACAAGGCGCCGTAATTAATATATAATTTTTTTTTTTCTACTTAATTTCTGGCTTTAATTTTTTATTTTTCCCCCTCTGTTAAAAAGGGTATTGCTAGCGTACCTACCATATTTTTTTTTCTTAAATTGCCTTTTGTCTGGTCATCTGGCGTCTGACCCTAGTCACGTTTTTTCTCCTCTCTTCTTTCCATATAGGGGAGGATTTTATATTATTTATTTATGAAAAATTTCACCGCCTTTTTGAAGTTTTTGAAAATAAAAACGTACTGTACGGTCTGTACCTTCAGGAGAGAATTGGGTTTATTTTATATATGTATACCAGTTTTTATGTATTTTTAGTTAAGTTTATTTTTTTTATTATTTATTTAAATTTTTATTGCATTTAATCGCATTTTAATCGCCATTTTGAAAAAAAGAAAAAACCCCTCTTAAGCAGACGACACTGCAACCCACCCCTCCCCCTTTTAAAAAGAGTTAATTAGCTCCATTCCGATTAATTAATTAATTCATTCATTCATTCATTAACATACACGGAAAACATATTAAACCCCATTATTATTATTATGTTATTTATTTATTTAGCTCTTCTAGATGAAAAGCAAAACATTCGTATTTCTTATTTATCTTGAGTACGTAACCAATAAATTTTAAACAAGGAACTCTGTTCATGACGGGCTTAGGTTAATACCCCTCTCAGTTCTTAGGCTTTGGATATCATCCCTCGCATATTATTACAAGATAAAATCCGACATAACGTTATACATAAATTTGAAGATTTTACTGCTTAAATATACTTAAAAAAATAAAATGTAAAATTTATAATGGTACTCCTGCTTAAACATAAAACTGTTTTGTTGACCATGCATAGTACCTTCATCATCATCTTGGAATTATATTTTTAGGTATTCATCATGTATCACGTGTCACGTGGTGACCTTGGGTGCGTTCAGTAACGCTCAACGGAGACCAAACGCGTTGAGCTCCGTTGATCAACGTGATGTTATGTGACGTATTAGGCTACTGAACGGTTTTTTGCAAACTTTGCGTTGTATCGTCTGCTTACAGTTCATGGAAATGGATATGCGAGGACCTGCTAGCCGAAATAAGAGCAAACTCTGACCCGTAACTTAGCCAAGGCTTAAGCTTTAAAACCCAATAACTTTTTAAGCTTCATAGATATAATCGAAGGAAAAATTTCATAAAATAATTAACAGACATTATTCATTCGCATTCAGTCGCTGCTACACCGATTTTATAAATAGTTCCGAAATTATCCATCAAATTAACTTCTCGAAATCGTTCAGGGAGATTAAGTTTCCTCCATTGCTGCTACGTCACAAATTCGTTGCTCAACGAAGTAATCGGCTCTTACAGCCGATGACTTCGATGCCTCTTCGCTTACAATCGTGACGTCAAACCGGAAGTTCCGAAAATCGTTCAGTGGCGAATGCGCATTCAACGGAGCCTCCGTTGAGCGTTACTGAACGCAGCCCTTAATTTCAAATCCTTAATATAGGAGGAACGGTTTTATTATTATATAACAAACGTATAACAATTTAGCGCCCACATCATTTTAGAAATTCGCAGTCAAGGTGTCGGATACTTAGTTGCTTATCCTCTTATTTCGTTACCGTCTAGTTGGGCACAATGATTCTTAATAGCTGTACTTATTCCTGTTTCTACGTCACGCAATTTCCCAAAGTCAATATTTCACGTGTTATAATAGTAAACAAACATTCCAATAAGATAATCAAGTTTATATTAAATGTATCCTACATGTTAGATATTATTGTTCAACATCTTAAAAGACAAAGATATAACAAGAAGTGATATCTAGTTTATTAGGGAGAAGGTATCAATTCGACACATTCCCGACAAATAACCCGGCCTCCTTTTAAGTCCCCCCTTGTATTTTGAACGGGGGACTGGCACTATGGCGCGCGAATACTTAGGCATCTTATATCTTCTCCCTAATAAATTAGATATCACTTCTTGGTTATATGCGACTGCGTTGGAACTCCTATATTAGAACAGGGATTAGAATAAAATCTGTGGGGGTTTTCTTTCTTTTGCTCTGGTCTTTTTAAACTTTGTAGGTCGTTTTTAACACCTTCTATTGTCTTGTCCTTTTTTAGTATTTTCTTTTTTTAGAGGATATAAGATTTCCTCATTTAATATGTGTGGACTGTTTTGACCGCATCATCCATCTCTCCAGTCCATCATGCGAAAGTGTGAACTCGTTAAATAATTTTAATCTATACGTGATTTTTTCACGAAGTCGCGCCCGTAATTATTTCGGGACAGTTTTCTTTAACTTCAAAACAAGATCTATAATAGCGTTTAACTTTAAAATCAGAGCGAAATAATTTTAAATTAATATATTGTAAATTAGTTTTTTATTATTATTATTAACAAGAACCTGTTAGAAAGGTTTGGCATTGAATTAATTCGAATTTTTTTAAAGTAATTGTTTCGGTGGTGAATTTTGAATTAAAGGGATGGTGAAATTGTGAATTATTTGCTATTTAACTTTGATTGATTGATTGGCGGAAGTGTTTCAATTTCAAAAACTATACGTTCTAAGAAAATAATTATGCGGTTTTGTTAAAATAAACAGTTTTAAGCAAGCAATCAAGCAAATGCACGGTCTGAAAATAATTGAAATATCAACGAAAGCGTACAGCGTATATAACAAGTCACGAGTAGTTAGTTATAAACACCCTTAAAAATAATAATCAGGCATTCTTTTTACTAGGCCTAAAGAAAATGAAAATTTTCTACCATTCTGAATCTCTCTCGCCAAATTGACTTTCCAATCATGCGCAGAAATCTATCTGTAATAATTTACCGGGGCCTCTTTTTTTAAAAGATGATTTCAAACTCATTGTAGTAACCTTAGATACATTCTTTAATTGCATAGAACATAGGGGTTTAATCGACTGAAACTGACCCATACCAAGAGTGGTGGAAAAATTCTAATGCAAGATCATATCTTGGATTTTAAAATTTTTATTAGTTCATAAAAAATAATAATAAAAAATTGAACGTGATCCTTTTTATTCGAGGAACTCGGATGTCTATTTAACTTTATACCATGATAAAAACCTGAGGGAAAGATACTTGCTAAGTTCCAAGGTAACTTTGGTCATTGGGTATATTAGAACCTAAAACCGTAACGAACCTCAAATAGAAATAGATTAAACCAGAAGGCGATAATAGAAGAAGGATGACACTCTGTATCTTCTGAGGGAACTATTTATCGCGTATGCATGTGATTCGGTTTAGTAATGTTGCTATAATAAACGTAAAATGATGTTGGGGGTAGAATCATGTTACAACTACCCACCCGCTTTGTGCTGGTACACTTCTCTCGAACAGAAGTATTATATACTTCTGATTAAACTTAAGTCTCGCTAATTTCTTCGTGGTAATATATTTCTGGTACCGTGTTGTAAAGTAAAGACTAAGCAAAACGACACGGTTGAACTCCTTCACCGTCCGACTGCATGCACCGCCGGGGTACGCGTTGAAGCATTGGTCCATGATGCAAAGCAAGGACTAGACCATTGCCATCGTCTCTTGGCGTAGCGCCGCGCGTTCCGGGTCAAATGACCCCGCAGCGGGAGGGGTCATACGTGTATAGTAACGAACGATTCATGGGTAAATTGCTTGGCGGGAAATGGATTCCTACCAAATTATCCGCTAAACAGATGTTATTCTCTCCATAAAATTAACACATCTTGAGTTCGTTTATTAATGTTTCTGTTGTTTATTTGTTTCTTCAGATAATAGATGTTATCTGTCAAATGGAGGTTCATCCGAAACTATTACTGTACCGGAATCAACCAAAATTGGTACGTTTTCAACTTCTCTTTAACCTAGTTTATATATTAATGACTACAGTTGTTAAAAATTAACAATTAAATTGTCATAAGGATTAAGGTACACGTAGAGTACGCCTTAAATTATGGAAACACTTCAGGCTATGTTGTTTTTTTAAGTCTTACTGATTTTCTTAATTATAACATGACCAACCCGTTTTCCAAACATAATATATGGCTACGGGGTATTATTTCTAACTGTATTACCATAATATAATCACTTTCTTTAATGTACAAGTTAATTAGGAATTTAATTTTTTTATTTATCCTTAATTTATTTTAAAAACGTGAGTTGAAACTCCCTTGACCTACCTAAACAACAGGAAGTTGTCTTCTTTAATTATATATTAATTATAATTTACTCCTGGTTTTATTTAGTAATTCATTTTATATTGGGATACATTAAACTTTGTTATTTATAATTTTATTTATTTATTTGCGTTTCTCTTCGAAACAACAGGTACCCGATTAGGCAATTTATCAATTATCGGTAACCCTAACCAAGATGGTGATATTGACCTCTATGTCTTACCCGAAAATGCGCCAGTTGGAGTTGAAGCTTTCACCAAAACCTTGTTTCTCAGATCACCTTTAGATAAAGAAGGTGAAAATGGGGTTCAAAGTGTACAGATTAATGTCGTCTGTTCCCAAAAAGGACCCAATAGCTTGGTAAGATGTATTTTTTATGTAAAAACAATAACCTACAACCTACAACCATCATACAATAATTTCTGGTCTTAGAAAGATGCTAAGACACTATGACGCAATTATTTTACATTGTTAATATTGTTTTTGCGTTGTCAGAATATTTCGATTCCCGTACGGGTTATTGTCACCGATGTCAACGATAACGCGCCCATTTTTGTTGGTGCACCTTACATTTTAAACATAAGCGAAGTAACTGTTATAAATACGACCGTAATGTCCGGTATCAAAGCCATAGATAAAGACCAACCCGGTCCCTTTAATACCGTCGAGTATTTCGTTAAACAGAACGAGCCGTATTCCGTAAGCCATTTCTTTTTTACTCCTTTTCATTTATTTATTTGTTTATTAAATAATCGATTTAACATATTTTCTTATTTCTTATTTATCATGGGTATTGTTTATTTATTTGTATTTGTAGCATTTACTAGCTTTCGAGAACAGATTGGAGGGTAATTTAATACTAACCGCCAGTTTGGACTACGAGACCCTACCCAGGTTCACCGTCACTCTAATTGCCCAAGACCAAGGCAGTAATCCACAAAGTGCCTCAACAATATTGACCGTTAATGTCCAAGACGCCGATGATCTCAACCCTAAGTTTTTGCAAGAGAGATACGTGGCGCATTTGCCCGCTGTACCAAGACCGGTAAGTAACTGAGTGCTTTTATTCAATCTTGATGCAGCGAAGGTCAAAGTTTCTAAGCCTAAACGAAAGTCTATTCAATATTAACTCGCTAACAGGCTTTAATAATGTCAATTAGTGAAATTGGTTCATTCATCTTTGTTATACTTGAAGATGACAGTGTTTTAGTGGTCTGTAATTGTAATAGATTAGGTGTCAAAGGTCATGGAATAAATTTAAGGGGATTTATTTGAAATTAGTTTATTTTTATTTTTTTGGGGGATAGAAGTAATTGGACAGGTGTTGAATTGTTAGGAAAAACGGGCGATGAATCACGGAGTTTATTGAGATTGAAACGGCGAGGGATAAAATTATAATAAACTTCCGCACATCTGCAAAAGTTGTTTCCCGAGTTAAAAACGCGGAACGTTCTGCTATTAAATTACCGATAAGTTTGCTTGCTTAGTGATGCGCTCTGAAATAAGTGACTTTTTAAGACTATTTATTTTCCCTGAGAGTTTGAAGTCAGTCAAGTGAACACTTTGTTTCGCTCTTAAACTATTAAGAATTCATTAGAATATATTAGTAATTATCTTAATTCAATTAACTTAATTCGGAGTTTATGGTTTTTTATCGATAGGGTGTCAGGCTAAACATCACACCCGAAGCCATTCGAGCCGAAGACACTGATGCCGGCATCATGGCACCCATTGTCTACTCGTTCAAATCTGAGGGAGACGAGTACTCTTACTTTACCCTCAATAAACAATTCGGTTACGTTTACTTGAGCAAACCCTTACCGGACCCCAGTATCTTACCAATTACTTTAGTCATCCGAGCCACGCAAGTTGACAACGCCGATCGTTATGCCCTGACAACTTTAACAGTAGCCAGCGATAAACCTTTACCCAATGAACTCAAGTTCACCCAAACCGATTATGTCACGACCGCCTTGGAATCGACACCCACAGGTCACGTGGTGTTGACTGTTCAAACCACTAAGACAGTCGATAAGGTGGGTTGGGTTTCTTTGTTTCCTCCTAATATTATTGGTCTATTCTGAGGAGCTAAGCCTATTTTTTCTATTATTTATTTAAAGAATACCCAATTTCAACTTTTGGATAACGGGGAGGAACACTTTGCGATTAGGGACAGTGGCGAGTTGATTTTAACTAAACCACTGGATTACGAAACCAAACAAGTACATTCCTTCCGAATTATGGCGTCAGACGGCAACCAGGTATGTTTTTTATTTTATATTATTTTTTTTTCTCTCTTACCACCCGACAACCTAAATTAGGCCTAAATGTGGAAAGTCTATTTTTCTTCTACACAGAGTGACATTGCCAGAATTAACATCACGGTTATGAACACCAATGATCACAACCCAACATTCTCGAAGAACCATTATACCTTCACAGTTTCGGACGATGACTTAAGGATCGGTACGGTTGTGGGTAAAGTTGAGGTCACGGACATGGATTACAACGACACCATTGAATTGACCATCAAGGGACCATTCGCAAAGTAGGCCATTTTTTTTTTGTTAATCCGAATGTTTGTGGTAGATATAGATATCCTTGCTGTTTAGTTTCAATGACAATGACGTAGTTTTGGTTGAGTGTTCGCAATTGGTGCATGATATAGTTTTAAATATGATTCATGGTCTCGCAAGTAGTTACGTTTAAGTAATTGCGCACTTGGGGGCAATGTAGTTGCTTCATTCATTATGGGATTGGTTTATTTGTTAAAATATTACTTGCACAGTTGCTTTGCGCATTGCAATCGGTGGTGTTGTACTTTGCATTTGACAAGCATTGTACGCGATGGAGGGTTCAATTTCTTTCCAATTTTTTGCCTATTTTTCTACATTGGTAGAATTATTTTTACGCACTTAAAGTAGCTAGCCTATCTCTCCTTTGCACCTTTTATGTGCTTTGGTGGTGCATAAACGCAGTGTTCTACCCCAATCGAAACCTTTTCGAAACACACACAAAATATGGACGACAATATGTTCTCCGTTTCAGAGTCTTTACTGTGGATCAAACAGGTCGCATAATGATTAAAGACTACGAGTACTTGAACACGACCGTCTGTCACATGACCGTTTATGCCCTTGACAGTGGCTCTCCAGCCAGATCGGGTAGTGTTACGGTTACCGTTCAGTTTCCTGAAGGGGTATTATTGGGGGGTCTATTTCGACCCAAGAAAGAAACGGGCTCCTACATTCTTTTGGTCGTGTTCGGTGTGCTTTTGGGGACGCTTTTAGTGGTCATCTTGACCTTGGCCGTTTATATATTAAAGAGTAAACAATATCGCGATCGGTTACCGGCTGTTTTAACTTCGAATGGACGTACGCCGAACAATAAAGTCGCGTCTTATTCGGTTGCGAATGGTAATAAACCACGCGCGAAGCCCGATTCGAACGGGGACGCGCGAAACGGGGTCGAAAACCCCATTTTTAACATTAACGATGACCAAAATCCCCAATCTAACGGACACGCTAAGGGGGCGGCCCCTAAGCCCCCGCTTCGAACGTCTTCCGGTACGTTAATATCCGCTTGGGAACCCGAGGTAGGAACTAGTCCTCAGTTGACTAACGGAAACGCCCCGCGTATGGCCAATGGTCACTCCAAAAATTCCGCGGGTGCGGACGATAATATCGGTAATGGTAAGGAGAGTAAAATTCACAATGTCCAGTGGCCGAATGGTTCCATACCGCGTCGAGTCAAAAAATTGAGCTGGGAAGATGAAAAACCCCCAAATAAGGTAAGTGTTCGGAAATTCAGAGGACACCAATTAAGTTTAATAAAATTAAAATCATAATTGATAATCAACGTATTTCAGACTGAGCTTGATCCTGATGTGAGTGTGGCTCCACTCTCACGGATCTCAAAGAATCAAGCTCAACCAGATTTGACTGTTTATTTCTAAACTACTTGATTTAGTAACTAACTAGAACCGGAAATTGTATCAGCATGAACGTTTTTGCATACATTTTCAATATTTATTGTGCCACAAAGTGATATAAAGTCATGAAGACTTGAGACTTATTTAAAAGGACCAATAATAACCCCTTCCATGACAATTTAGTGTTTTTTTTTACTAACGTGGATTGTAAATTTTGTACATAATCATTAGCATTTTCAGATTGGTGGAATACACAACGAGTTGTATTTAATTATAATTATTCCCTACATTCATAATATCCGCTAGTCCCCTTTAATTGTTTTTGCAAATTAGCTAAGCCTAACCTTTCAAACTTTCTCGAAACTAAGGCCCGGGCTTTGGAGTTTTTTTTTTTTAAATAATTATCCAATCACAAAGCCAGCAATAATGATAATGATATCACAGCTACTAAAGAAACTCGTCAGAATCTTTTAATATACAGTGTCAAATTTCATCGTTTATCCATTTATAACAACAAAATACGGTATATATTTCCATTTTGTGAAGAGAATATTTTTGTATAGAGTTTTTCTATAAAAGATTAATTGTAAATTAATATTAATGTAGTTTAGATGTTTTGAAATACACATCAGCGGATTTGAATGGCCCATCTTTGTATTTTAGAAATGGTTATTTACTTAAATCGCTAGTTTTTAGGTCTACAAGAGTAAAATTATTTGTTATTTGTGAATAATTTGAATAATAAAGAAAATGATAAAACATTGTGTCCATAAGAAAGTTTTAATTGGGACTTGGCAGTACTACGTCATGTAACGTCAGGCTACATTCCACTAGTGCTAAAAAACATACCAGGAGGAGGGGTTTGTATAGCTTTCATTATGTTAAAAAACACATAACATAATGGCGCTGGGGGAGAAGTTAAGCCCGAATTGCCAAGTCCCTATTGTGTGGATATATATATCGCCAATGATCAACGTGTCAAAGTGCAATTTGAATTTTTCCGCGTCGTCGACCGTCGACGCTTATTGGTTGAATGAAAGATGGTAAATATTGGTACTTATCGCCATCTAGGAATGGTATTCTTGGAAAAAGTATCGCAAACAAAATGGCCGACTAACAAATTAAAAAGTATGAACGCGTTTTCGCTTTCAAATTTCTTTTCCATGATGAACGGGCAATTTTGTCTAGTAGACACGGATAATTACTCTTCAGTCGCCCAGAATCTCGTCATTCCGGCTCCGGAAATGTCAAATTTTGTAAGTAACCCCGTTTTAAATAGTCTTAAAATCGATAAAGGTGGTTCTCAAGGTTTCAACGCTAAGCCTTGGTCGGGATTTTCGCAGAACAATCAGCAACAAGTTCAACAACAACAACAACCGCAACAAGAACATAACCAAAACCACCACCACCAACACCACCATCAAATGCAACCGCCGCATCACGCGGCGCAACCAGTACCACAAACGAATCACGAAATTCAAGGCCTCAATCTGGCAGTTAAAAGAAACGCCACCCCTAAAACAAAACGTAATAGTAGTAAATCAGGCCCAACAATAGTTTCTGTAAACCAACCAGCCCAACCCGGTGAAGTGCATACTTGCCCAGTGTGCTTCAAAGTTTTCCGCCAAAAAGGCAACTTAAAAACACACATGTTAACGCACGAACCCAAAAAACCCTATCAATGTGACATTTGTGAGAAAGGTTTCACTCAAAGAGCGGCTTTAGAAGCTCACGATGTTGTTCATTCAGGTTTGAGACCCTACGCGTGTAATCTATGCGAAAAGGCCTTTACTCAAAAGGGAAATTTAAAGACTCACATGATGGTACATTTAGGAAACAAGCCATTTAGTTGCCGGTATGATTTTACCAAAAAAAAAATTTTTCCAAGTTGAGTTGAAGAACTTTTCAAAAAAAAACTTTGAAAAATTTTCATTCCAGAGTCTGTGGAAAATCTTTTACTCAAAAAGGAAACATGTTAACTCATCAACGTACGCATTACAATGAAAAACCTTACGAGTGCGGCCTCTGTTCCAAACAATTTACTTTGAAAGGAAATTTAAAGACTCATATGTTGATCCACGAAGGAATCAAAGCTTTCAGTTGTCCCATATGTTGCAAAGAGTTTAGCCAAAAGCTAAGCTTAAACTATCACATGAATTCTCACGCTGGAAAGAAACCCTACACGTGCGAAGTTTGCAATAGGAGCTTCTCGCAAAAGGGCAATTTAAAAACACACCAAGAGAGCCATAGCCCGACAAAAAAATACGTGTGCTCTTTTTGCAACAAGAGCTTTTCTCAAAAGGGAAATATGAAAACGCATATGAAACAGCATTCAATAGACAGTACCGCCAATAACAATAATAACAACACCAACAGAGATGTCAGTTACAAATTTCCCACTAACAATTCCTCGAGATTTCAATGCAATGTCTGCGGGAGAACCTTCCAACTCAAATCGAGCTTAGACAGCCATTATGTCATACACGAACAACATCTCAATAGTATTAATAACAGCAGTGGGAGTAGCAATCTATCAGTAGGATCATCGTCCTTGGATAATATCGAACCCAAGGTAGAACCTAAATGGGAGATTATCCCTCAAGAAAATAATATGAGATAAACGAGAAAACGTTTATCTCCGGAAGACTTAATTCTACCTTTTTCTTAATCATTGCAAATAAAATAAAAGAAAAAAATCTTATCTTTCCTCCTTATTCCCGGTGTTTTAAACACCCAAATCTTAAAGTTAGTAGTGTAAATTAAATTAAATTTTTCATTAATTTTAATTTTTGATTCATAAATTTAATTAAATTTAATCGTGTTAGTTAAGAAACTAAAAAAAAAAAAGTTCGAAAACAGGGTGTCAGGATAGAACCTTTGAAATGTGAAATAAATACAAGTAATGTGTTTTAAGGTTTGCTGAAAAAACGAGTGATATTAAATATCAACTTAATTTTACATTAATTAATTGTTATAATATAATAATTATTATCTTCCATTATTATTAAATATTCAGTTGTTTTAATTTAGCATTTTTACATCAATTATGGCTTAGAAAGTTAAAAAACTTAAAATTAATTATTATAGAAACTTTGCAATATAAAGTTTTCCCCCCCATAATTATTAATTAATAATTAGGCCAAACGCGCGTGGGTGTTTAACATGCTAATTTTATTTTATTATAAAGTTTAAAAGAAAAAAAGAAATCATTATTTTAAACTTTATAAAATCTCGTATTTTTTATTATTTTCATTTTTGTTTTTTTATTTTTATTTTACATATAATGTGAAAAAAACTTGTTGTATAAGGTAAAAAGTATTGTATTAATGCCTTTAAAATCCTTAATATTCTATATAATAATACGCTTTCTGGTGTAGAATTTTTTTTTTTTTTTTAATAATTAAAAACCTGTTTTTTCGGTGTAGAAAAAAAAGTACCTATTTGAAAAAGAAGAAAAAAAATTGCGGGAACAGAAAAAAAAAAATGCGGGAACCAAATAAAAAAATGGCGCGTTTCGTGCTTAGATGGCGCAGTCGCAGTGGGGTACATTTTTTTCTGGAATCCCCTCCCGATTATAGAATAAATTTCAACTTTAAATGGCAATGTAGCCAAAACGGGGAAGCCTTTTAACGCCACCGTATTTTTTAAACATGGTCCCCCCGTTTTGGCTTTATTATAAATTAAAGTTGAAAATTCGTCCTGAAATTTTTTTATTTCTTTTTTATATTGAATTTTTTTCTTTGTCCAAACTCCGAAAGAAAAACTCTGTCCGTTGAGTGGCCCTTTGCCCATACCCGTTTTTTTTTATAATTTTTGTGGCATTTTTTCGGGAATTATTCCAGAAAAAAAACGAAACTTTTTTGTTTTAAAACGCGGGAAAAGGTGGAAAATTTGAAATCTTGTTGTCTCGGAAAAAACCCTCACATGTTTTTCGGGTAATGTCAAATTAGTTTTAATTATTGGTCCCAGTTAGGCTTACGAACTGAACTTCGGGTGGTGGAAAAAAAAACCGTTGGTCAACGAAGGACGTTGTTATTATTATTTCTTTTGGGTATCTTATAAAAAAAGGCTTAGGGCCCTAAGAAACGCAACTCTGGAGAACCATATTAATAACCACATTACCCACATGGGAAGGAAAAGTAAAGAAAACTTGATTAAGGTAGAATTAAGTCTTTAAATTATATATTATATTGTTTAGAAAGAAAATGAAGTTAATTTTAATCATGTTTATATACTTTACTTGTAGCCTTACCCCTGCGAAATTTGCGGAAAAGGTAATACACCTTTTTAAATATATTAACTTGCACTTAAATACATATTAATACTTGCATATTTTAAAAAATATTTCAAAAAAAACCCCTTTTTTTTGTACATTATCAGGGTTTACACAAAAAGGTAATCATTATGGTGGTTAATTGATTTTAATTTTAAGGTAATGTTAATTAGAAGTTAATGTAATTTTAATGGTTTAATTGTTGTAGGAAATATGAAAATGCACATGTTGATACATACAAATGGTGAGCATGATTGATTAATAAATGCTATGACAACGTTTTTTAATCAAAACTATGATAAAATGTTAAAATTATGTTATACTAACACTAACAGGGAAACAACACATTTGTCCTGTATGTGGAAAAGGTAAAGAAGCACATTTTTTAATATACATTGATTGATTATTAACATAATTTCAAATTACATAAACAATTATTTACTTTTATTACCTTTTAAGGTTTCACTCAAAAAGGTGACTACATTTAATTGATATTAAAGTAATTAATTAAGTTAATTAGAAGTTAAATTAAATTGTAAGATTTTATTATAGGAAATATGAAGACACACATGATGAAATTACATCAAAGGGATCCTTAAAACAATAAAACTATAGAAGAGAAAAAGTCCCGCCTCTTAAATTGTAACTGTCTCTCTCTCCAAAACTAATGCAGAAGGAAATGAATACTATACAATTATAACTTTGTACTTATGTACTATAATAATAATAATATAAATTTTGAAGGACTAGTGATTAGGGCCATCAAAATAACTTCAATAAGACTTTTAAAAAACCTTTAAAAAGAAAAAGAAAAAAATGACAAATCAGCGCATCATACCCTTTAAACAGAAAAAAATCATATTGATTTTCAAAGGTTACTGTGGCATATACAAAGTTAGCTAAAAGTTAATACAGTTTTTGACAGTAGGCAAAAAGTGACAAATGTTTTCCATTTCTTATAAAGATATGACCCCCCCCCCTTCCCCCCCCCCAACCCTTCCATGAAACTTGAGCTTAATTACGTGTAATAATTCCTATTACTTTAAAAGTTACGTGGCCAACTTCAAGGGCGTGTAATAATTCCTATTACTTTAAAAAGTTGTGGCCAACTTCAAGGGCAAATCTAGTATGGAATTAGTTAACTAATCTCACTAAATTAGCTCAGTAATAACAACTATTGACTATTATTTGACCTAATTGGCCTAATTTTATCTTAAAAAAGAGAAAAAACACAGTTCCTCGTAGATTTGCCCTTTGAAGCCTATTTGTAAGTATAGATACTACATTTTAAGTTTAGTGAACCCCCGCCCCCTAGTGTTGAACCTTACAACGATAAAAGCTTCCTATAAAATTAGGCCAAATTCTTAAGCACTGCCGCCAGAATAACTAACGTGAGTGGCTGGCGTATATGCAGCTAGACTAATAATATTGAGCCCAGTTAATCCTATGCAATACCTAATTACTGGGCCTTTATTGAAAGTCTTCTCAAATATTGCATTGGCTTATTTTTATTATATAATAATAACGAGTTCAATAAGGTATTTGCTGTTTTTAATGATTATTTCCGGTTTTGTTAATACCTTCTTTTTTTTTTTTTTTTAATATTGTTTATATATATATATATATACAAGTAGGGGTTCTTAATTAGCCACAATAACAACCCATTTATTAGTTTTTAATTAATAGAATAAACAATCATGGAAATGATTTGGTGTAACGGACTTTAGGTGAAAAAACGTATATCTGACTTTAAGTATGGATATCTTTTAAGTTTTAATTCTAAAAAAAATTTAAAGAAATACTTGATATTTTGTTCATCTTTGGGGGAGTTTTATCAAGTTTAAGACAACTGAAACTTTGTTGTTACTTTTTTTAAAAGTATTATAATACTTTTTTTTTGTTTTTTAGGTTTATCATTAAGAATCTCTTGTCTCTTTTTTTGTGTGTATGTTAAAACTGTGCATTGGACAATTACAGGTTATCAAAATGGCAATTAGTATCATTATCATATAGCCAAACTTTGGGGGTAAAAACTTTTCTTACAGTGATTGAAAATTCACTTAAAATGTGTCTTTAGATTCTTTAAGAAGTTTCTCTCCAGTTTTTGCACAGAATTATATACTTACTAAACCTATTTCAATTTCATTGGAAAAAAATCTATCCTACCATGTGTTATATAAAGAAACAAAACCATTAAATGTGTTTGTACTTGTAAAAAAAAACATTTGAAGTGTTTTTTTTTTTTTTGGCTATGTGGAGAATAGGGACTTCTCAATCTCAGTTAGGCTTAGCTCGGGATTCATGGGGGTGAGTATTTTGAGTAACGGGAAGAAATTCGTCTGTCGTCTGTTACATAAGCCAGTAAGTGGGGTGGCGTAGCGGTTAGCGCTTTCGCCTCGCAGCAAGAGGATCCCGGGTTCGATCCCGGACTGTGGCACCGGGTGAAAATCTGGGAACAAATCCTTCTGCGTAGAGTTTGCAAGTTCTCTCCCCGCTTGTCAAAGGAGTTTTCCTCCGCGGTGTTACCCGGTTTCTCCTTTCCATCAAAACTTGCCGAGGTTAACGGTAATAGTTAGTATAGGGCGCTGTCGGTTAGCTGTGGCATAGGGGCTAGCCACCACCCCTCTATGCATTGTAAAGGGACCCACCTGTAAACAAGCCAAAGGCTTAGTGTGGAAATCCCTTCATAGGCAAAAGCTTAGATTATTATTATTATTATTACAAAAATATGTACTGTAGTGGACGACAGACCAATTTATTCCCCTTACTCACCCCCCATGAATCCCGAGCTAAACCTAACTCCCAGCGAAAGGGAATAAAGTGGATTAGGCTTAACGGATGGGGTCAAAAGGAAAGTAATTTCTTATCGATTCTTTTACTAATTTTAAGACCTATTTGCATATTGAAACATACAAGGAGATACCTCGGAATGATTTTAAAATTCAAATTAGTGTAGCATATCATGGATAATTTTAAATTTGCATATTTTGCGTATTATTATCCGAACTTCGGAAGCCATTTGCAAAAGGCGCGCCTTTTTTAAGTTTGTTATGAAGCCACGCGATACCGCCACTGTCGTTCAATGCAAAATAGGCCCGATGTAAAAAATTGCGTTGAAGATCATCAAACAAAAAAATTCGAAAACAATTTGGGAATTTATATCGAAAAGTTATTAGAATTATGGGAAATATCGCTTCCGTTTTCGCCAGTTGATAAAATGCAGTCCTTTTTTCCAAACGAAGTAAGTACTTTAAACTTAAACTTGACCCGTAAATTATAAAGTGGTCCAATTCGCTAAGCCTCGGCCATGAAAACCTGTCAGCAAAAAAAAAATTCGTTAAAAAACTAGACTAAAAAAATGACATATGCAAAGGCCTTGGCGGATGTAATGGCTTCTCCCTTGAAGAGAAAGGTTTCTTTAATGTCTATGAATTATGCTAGGTTCCGGTGCTGCTGAGGTATAACTACCCGCAGTTTTTTGGCCATGAAATAAACTTCCCAAAGGTGGAAAAGGTCAACAAAGAATGCGAACCCATGAATCACCCATTGAGCATTCCTACTCCAATACCTCCACCTTCTCATTCACAGCCACCACCACCTCCACAGCCAGTACCTCAAAAAGGGTCTAAACCATTTTCTTGCGAAGTTTGTGGGAAGGCATATGCCCAGGTAAACATTACACTAAAAATTATACATTAATTAATTAATTAATTAAACTAAGCTCTTACACTTAATCTAACATACAGAAAGTTAGCTTGGAAAATCATATGATAAGCCATACAGGGAAGAAAAAGGAACATCTCATTAAAGTAATTTAATTTTAAGTGTTTAATTATTACTTTTGAGTGTATTAAGTGGTCATTTTTTTAATAGCCCTATCCTTGTGAAATCTGTGGGAAGGGTTTCACTCAGAAAGGTCAGTATCTACTGGTCAGTTTTACCTTTTAAAGGGAGGGTGAAGTAGAAAATCAAGTGATTTTTTATTGATTCTTCTACTAATTATAAGACCAGCCTGTATAGTGAAACATTCAGGAAATACAGATTCCGAATGATTTTAAAATTCAAATTAGGTTCGGATTTTAAGGATAATTTTAAAGAAGGTCCTCCGACCAATCGCGTAACGCCCTGCCTTTTTGTTAACAAAATTCTCGTGGCACGCATGCTCCATGTTGAATGAAATTTATCACGAGATTTGATTAAGTTAGGCGCGCGACGTGACAATCGTGGCGCGAGACACGGAACGTGCCACGAGAATTTTGTTAATAAAAAGGCAGGGCGTTAGGCGATTGGTCGGATGTCCTTGTTTAAAATTATCCTTAAAATCCGAACCTAATTTGAATTTTAAAATCATTCGGAATTGGTATTTCCTGAATGTTTCACTATGCAAAATGGTCTTAAAATTAGAAGAAGAATCGATAAAAAATCACTTGATTTTCTACTTCACCCTCCCTTTAAATGAAGCCTAACAAGCTTTACGTTACAGGCAATATGAAAACTCATATGTTAACCCATACTGTTGGTAAGTTCCTTAAGAATTACCTAAGAATAGTTATTTTTCACTAACCATTGTTAAATATATCACTTAGGGAAACAACACCTGTGTCCTGTCTGTGGTAAAGGTAAAATAATTTTTTTTTAATATAGGAACTTAATTTCATTTAAATTTTAATTATTTCCTTTGATTTTTCAGGGTTTACTCAAAAGGGAAATATGAAAACTCACATGAAACTTCACCAACGCGTCCCTGACTCTGATAAACCCTTCAATTGCCATATATGCGGTCATGGATTTCAATTACGCTCCAGTTTGGACTGTCACTTATCAAACCACGAAAAGTATCTTGGTCAAAGATACCAAGGGGGTACCAGCACCCTAGCCACCCCTGGTGGTGGTGGTGGCCTTCCAAACATGCAAAATATGGCGGCCATTGCAGCTGGAATGCAACCGTCACCAAACATTTCCAGCCCACCCGCCCCATCAAGCATTAATGTTCCCAATTCTGTGTCTTCCCAACAACAACAACAACAACAGCAGCAACAACAACATCACGAGAGTTCTAAAGCGAATAATCATCATAATCAACATTCGCCTCAAAGTCAACAGGAGGAACAACAACACCGGCAACAACAACAACAGCAGCAGCAACAATTGTTGCATTCGCAGTTGCAACATTATAAATCTCAAAATTCTTTACACGCAGCGGTTAAACAAGCTTATAATGAGATTAATAATTACAATCAACAGTAACGAATGTTCTACCGGTAGTTTTTAACATAAAAGGTTTACATTTAACATAAAAAGGGAGACAAGAATGCCATCTTATCAAACTTCTACAAAAATCATTAAAAACCACCTCTTAATCTTTTTTGAAATAGAATATTTAGAAGAACTAACTACTAGAGTACAACTACAACTACAACTACTACTACTTAAAACATGAAAAAAAAAAAAAAAAATCACTCTCCTATTGAACCTTTAACCTTTTTACATTAGTTTTAACCGAATATTTAAAGCATTTTTAAGTTGGAAGCCTAATCAAGTGAAAAATGGGAGTAAATTCAATTGGTTTGGGTAATATAACATTATACCTTAAAAGAACGGCCTTTTTCTAAATATAAAAGGAATTAAATATTAAAATTAAACTTAATTATCTCTTATTATAAAATAATTAGCATTTAATTAGGTGCGGCCATTGCTGTAGTGACGTCAGAATCATAGCCCTATATGATTGGTTTAAATCTCCCAAGCTGAGAGTAGGGCTGGAAATAAGACTTAAAAACGGGGACTAGGGTGCGGCCATTGCTGTAGTGACGTCAGAATCATAGCCCTATATGATTGGTTGAAATCTCCCAAGCTGAGAGTAGGGCTGGAAATAAGAAATGGTTCTTATAGGGCGCGGCCATTGCTGTAGTGATGTCAGAATCATAGCCCCATATGATTGGTTGAATTCTCCCAAGCTGAGAGTAGGGCTGGAAATAAGAAATGGTTCTTATAGGGCGCGGCCATTGCTGTAGTGACCCAGAATCATAGCCCTATATGATTGGTTGAAATCTCCCAAGCTGAGAGTAGGGCTGGAAATAAGAAATGGTTCTTATAGGACACGTGGCCAGTGACCACGCCCCTCTCCCCCTTTTATATTTAGAAAAAGGACATTCTTTTAAAGAATAATGTTATGTTACCTGAACTTTTCCTTGTTATTTTTTTTAATTAACATTTTATTTTATTTTAGCCTAATTATTCTATTTTTGACTTTATTAGGCATTCATGTTATAAATAATTTTAAATGCTCCATAATTTTATGAATGATAAAATGAAATTTTACTCATTGGTTTATAATATTAATTAATAATAGTATATACATAATTGTAGAATTTTATATACGGAACTCAACTACTATAGTTTAATTAACTAATTTCCTCCACTATTGTTAATTAATTAATAAAAAAAGAAAATTGTATATTGTAGAAAACTATAGAATGGTATGTGGAGAAAATTCTCAGAAGGTAAGATAAAAAAAAATAAATCGTGTTACGGACTCCAGAAAAAACGGGCGTGCAGAAATAGAAAATTAAATTAAATATTTACCTTGATTTGATTTGGGGTTAGGAATTAATTAATTAATGGGTCCAGATTTCGGGTGGATTATAAAAATTTGTAGGCGGAGTTTTAAGTGAAATAACTTAAAAGTTTTGTTAGAAATAACAAATAACAAATAACTGAATAAGACGTCACTTTTTGCTCCTTAGATAATTATTATAGACTGAATTGGGTGCACTGATTAGTACTACTAATTAATTAATTAATTAATTATCAACAGAAAAAATACGTTGTTTCTAACGGAACTTTGTGAGAAAATTGAGAAAACGTTTAGGGGTGCATAAATAATTTGGTTCTTCGTTTATTATTATTATATATAGCAAAAGTTTTAAATCAAAAAGAAACATGACGTGTTTGTTGTTTAGAGTGTATTTGTAAAGACTAAAGAGCAAAGAAAAAACAAAACAAAAATCTAGAAAAACAAGATAAAGGAGGCGCCGACCGAAATTGTTTTTCAAAAAAAAAAATAAGTCTTAGATAATTTTTATTTGCCATTAATATTAAAAAAGAGGGTTTTTGCTTATAACTGCTTTTTGAGCATTTTTATAACATTTTTTAGAGAAAAATCGCAGCAAAGGTTTTGATTTAACAATTTTTACGGTACATATTTCAATATATTTGTCTTCAAATAATAAAATATTTGAAGGTTTTTTGAATTTTGGGTGAACTATCTTGTAAAAAAAAAAAAAACTGTTTTAAAAAACGAATGTGTTGCAAATTTACTATTTTAACGGAACTCCCCCTTCTACTACTAATGTTTTTACAACGTTGTAAAAGTCCGTACCTTCTTCCATTTAGATTTATTTTAATTTTTTTTTATTGTGACTTATGGGAAACGCAAAAAAAAAAAAATTAATTAATTACGACAATTTTAATTATTTTACCAACCATGTGTACGTGTTTAATAACGTTTAAATGTAAAAAACAATCAATTCTTTTTAGTATAGTTTAGCTTTTTCCTTTCCCCCCCCCTCTTTGGTTTAAAAAAAAAACTGACAAATTGTTACGTTTCATGTTTTTTCATTAAATATATGAAATATGTAAATTAGTTTGATTATAAAAACAGGCAAACGGAATAACAGATAGGTTTCCCCTCCGGAAGTAAGTTATGTAATGAAGTATTCAAGGTAAGAGTGCAGCGCTGGAGAAGCTTGGAGTTGGTTATATTTCTCATGTTGTTATCGCCTACGTACGTATTGCACACTAAGGTGGTATGATCTTTAAAGATTACGCAATCAGTCGCCGGGTGCTACCAACTCTGCGTTTTATGGAATTTTAAATAAGTTTAAAAGGAAATTGCAACGGTTTAAATAGTTTTTTAGTTAAATTACATTAAAATGTTTCAATTAATTAGGATTAATAACCTTAAACTAAACTATAAAACATTAAGAAAAGTAAGTTTGTATAATTGAGCCAAGGCTTAACTCCTAACCTTGATCAAAGCATGGCTTTATTATTTTATTTATTTATTACGTTATTAATGCCAAAAATTAATGTTTCGCCATTATTTTAAGGTACTTAAAGCCACGTATTCCACTAATAACAAAAATGTATGTATTAATTATGAGGTAAATCTCGGGAAAATGTTAATTAAATTAATCATTATTGGTTCCGGCAGACTGTTCATAAAGATGTGGAACATATTAGAAATATCGGTATCTCTGCCCATATTGATTCCGGCAAAACAACCTTAACAGAAAGATTATTATACTATGCCGGTCGTATTGATGAAATGCACGAAGTAATTAGTTAAATTTTTGTGTAATTAAAACTGTTTAAATTAACTTAAAAGTTTGTCAGGTTAGAGGAAAAGATCAAGTTGGAGCTAAAATGGATTCTATGGAGTTAGAACGTCAAAGAGGCATTACAATTCAATCAGCGGCTACTTATATTGATTGGAAAGGATATAATATCAATATAATCGATACTCCCGGCCATGTAGACTTCACAGTTGAAGTTGAAAGAGCTTTAAGAGTCTTAGACGGAGCTGTTTTAGTTTTGTGTGCTGTTGGTGGTGTCCAATCTCAAACTTTAACAGTTACTAGACAAATGAAAAGATATAACGTGCCTTGTTTAGGCTTTATCAATAAATTAGATCGAATGGGAGCTAGCCATAAACGTGTTTTAAGTCAAATGAGGTTAATAAATGAAGTTAATTAATTAAGATATTCAAATAACAACAGATAAATCAATTTCAGATCAAAATTAAACTACAATGCCGCATTTTTACAACTTCCAATTGGTTTAGAAGGTGCCCATCAAGGGGTTGTTGATCTAATTCACAAAAAAGCCATTTATTTTGATGGAAATAACGGAGAAATTGTTAGAGAGGATGCCGTTCCCAATAACATGTTATCGGAAATGGAAGATTTTAGACAGGAATTGATAGAACATGTTTCAAATGTTGATGATACTTTGGGGGAGATGTTTCTTGAGGAAAAAGTACCAAATGAAGAGGATATCATGGCTGGTATTAGAAGAGCTTGTTTACAAAGGAAATTTGTTCCAGTTTTGATGGGAACGGCTTTAAAAAATAAAGGAGTTCAACCTCTCTTGGATGCGGCTCTTAGTTATCTTCCAAATCCAACGGAGGTTCAAAATTTTGCTTTGAAAGAAGTTGGGTTAGAAGAATTACTTATTATTATAGAGTTTTAAACCTTTAAAACCTTATTTAAGTTAATTTTTTTAATAGGGGAAAATCAGAGAAGATTTTAATGGATCCAACACGTTCTTCTGAACATCCTTGTATTAGTTTAGCATTTAAACTTGAAGCTGGGAAATTTGGTCAATTAACTTATCTCAGGGTGTACCAGGGAATGTTAGCTCGCGGGGACACCATTTATAACACCAGAACAATGAAGAAGACCAAAGTTGTGAGATTAGTTAGAATGCATTCCAATGAAATGGAAGATATCCAAGAAGCTTATGCCGGAGATATTGTTGCCTTATTTGGTATTGATTGCGCCAGTGGTGATACTTTTGTCAACCAAAAAGATATCCAACTTTCCATGGTATGTATTCCCCTATAAAATCCTATAGTTTTGAACCTGTCCTATAATATCCTATAATTTCATGAAAGGTCCTACAATATCCTATAATTTCATGAAAGGTCCTACAATATCCTATAATTTCATGAAAGGTCCTACAATATCCTATAATTTCATGAAAGGTCCTACAATATCCTATAATTTCATGAAAAGTCCTACAATATCCTATAATTTCATAAAAAGTCCTACAATATCCTATAATTTCATGAAAAGTCCAATAATATCCTATAATTTCATGAAAAGTCTAATATCCTATAATTTCATGAAAGGTCCAATAATATCCTATAAAATCCTATTTTTCCTATAAAAACACATTTTTCTCCTATATAATCCTATTTTTCCTATAAAAAAACACATTTTTTCTCCTATATAATCCTATTTTTCCTATAAAAAACACATTTTTTCTCCTATAATATCCTATTTTTCTTATAAAAACACATTTGTTTCTCCTATAAAATCCTATTTTTCCTATATAAAAACACATTTTTTCTCCTATAAAATCCTATTTTTCCTTAAAGGAATCAATTTATGTCCCGGATCCAGTCATATCAATGGCTATCCGACCGAAAGACACTAAACATTTGGACAGTTTCTCCAAAGCTGTCAATAGATTCACTAGGGAAGACCCAACATTTCATATTCAATATGATACAGATAATAAAGAGGTATAATTATAATTAATAAACCATGACGTCTTAAAAAATTAAAATCAGCAAAGGGAAAAACAAAAACAAGAAATACTTAAACACTTAATTGCAGACTATTGCCTCAGGGATGGGAGAATTGCATCTTGAAATTTATTCCCAAAGAATGGAAAGGGAATACGGATGTCCAGTTGTGATGGGAAAACCTAAGGTTGCTTTCCGGGAATCAATAATTGAACCTTTTGAGTTTGATTATTTACATAAGAAACAACACGGGGGTTCTGGACAATACGCCAGAGTTATAGGCATGCTTGAAGTACGTTTTAATCTTCTAAAGGGGGGTCAAAGTTTAACTTTAATGTTAAATTTAATTTTTTTATTAGCCATTACCACCTCATGAAAACACTAAATTAGTTTTTAAAGATGAATGCATAGGTTCTAATGTTCCCAAAAGTTTTATGCCTGCAATTGAAAAAGTATAATTAAAATTTAATTTATTAATTATTAAATATTAAAAATTAATTTTAATTAAATTTTTTTTTTTTTTTTTTTTTTCTTGAAGGGTTTTAGATTATTTTGTGAAAAAGGTTATTTAACTGGTCACAAAATTGCTGGTGTTAGATTCCGTATTCAAGATGGTAAATTATTAATTAATTAATTTTAATTAAACTTAACTATCTAATTAATAATTAAATTTTATCTAGGTGATAATCATGCTGTTGATTCCAATGAAATATCTTTTATTCTTGCTGCCCAGGGTGCAATTAGGCAAGGTATAAAAATGATAATTATTATGTTTATTAGTCTAAATTAATATTGCTTGAAAATTAATTAATTTTGCTTGAAAATTAATTAATTTTGCTTAAAAATTAATTAATTTTGCTTAAAAATTAATTAATCTTGCTTGAAAATGAATTAATATTGGTTAAAAAATTAATTGATATTGCTTGAAAATTAATTAATATTGCTTGAAAATTAATTAATATTGCTTGAAAATTAATTAATATTGGTTAAAAAATTAATTAATATTGGTTAAAAAATTAATTAATATTGCTTAGAAAATTAATTAATATTGCTTAGAAAATTAATTAATATTGGTTAAAAAATTAATTAATATTGGTTAAAAAATTAATTAATATTGCTTAGAAAATTAATTAATATTGGTTAAAAAATTAATTAATATTGCTTAGAAAATTAATTAATATTGGTTAAAAAATTAATTAATATTGCTTTGAAAATTAATTAATATTGCTTAAAAAATTAATTAATATTGCTTAAAAAATTAATTAATATTGGTTAAAAAATTAATTAATATTGGTTAAAAAATTAATTAATATTGGTTAAAAAATTAATTAATATTGGTTAAAAAATTAATTAATATTGCTTAAAAATTTAATTAATATTGCTTAAAAATTAATTATTATTGCTCAAAAATTAATTAATATTGCTTGAAAAATTAATATTTATTGCGTAAAAATTAATTAATATTGCTTAAAAAATTAATAATTATTGCTTAAAAAATTAATTAATATTGCATAGTCATTAATTATTATTTTTAATTTCGTTTTAGCTTATGAAGAAGGCAGATGGCATATTTTAGAACCAATCATGATGGTAGAAGTTGCTGTGCCAATTGAAAATCAAGGAGGAGTTATGGCCCAATTAAATAGAAGAAGTGGAATTATAGTTTCAACTGATGCTAATGAAGGATGGTGTTGTATCTCGGCCGAAGTTCCTTTAAATAATATGTTCGGTTATTCAACCGAATTAAGATCATCCACTCAAGGAAGGGGGGAGTTTACCATGGAATATTGTAGATATTCTCCTGCCAAACCCGAACTGCAACAGGAATTGATTCAGGCCTATCAAGGAGCCAGAGAGGATGAAATGAAAAGGAAAAAGAAGAATTAACAACGAGGTAACAACTTAGATAATTAATAAGTTATTTTAAATTAAGATTAGGTGAAATTTCGGACGCGACTTGTTGTTTTGTAAATAATAATTAAAAAAAAACAATTGGTGTTGAAAAAAAGGGGTGTTTTTAATTTGTATTTTTAAAATTTGATATTGAAGGGCTTGTTTTGGTAAGTAAAAGGTTTGTAGTTCATTTATTTTATAATTGAATTGAAAAGCGTAATTTCAAATTTGGTTTTTTTTAAAATAAAAAAAAACCCAACGTGTTCTGAACAAAATGGCGGAAAAAACGCGGGAAACTAGTAGGGGGTGTGGTCACAGGACGTTTGTCCGTTTGGCGCGAAACTCAAATGATAGTAGAGCACGTGGTAGCCATATTGCGCCATTTAATAATTTGAGGGACGATGTGACGTCGGAATAGGCCTAAATTATTTCGAAAAAGTTTAAATATGACGTTTCGGGACACAAAATAACTTATCTATTGCACTCTCGGCATTTTTCAAACGAAAATTCCTCCCGTTTATCTCTGGAGATTCGTCAAACGTCAAAACTAACAATTAAAATTGTCATTCTTTAATAAGATGATCCTTTTCGACCTTACCCTGTTTTTTATCGATAAATATATAGAGAAATAAGTAATAATCACCTAAATGACTAATTTAAGGTGTTAAAACTAAATCCTAATTCTCGGGATAAAGGTTTATGTTATTTTTTGATAAATACGAAGTTACATCAAAACACTTCAATATTATGTTATCTTTTAAATGTTCTCAAGTACGTTGAGGGCGTCTTGGCACCTACGAAACTTTAAAGGGGGTATAAAGAGACCCACATTTTGGGAAAAGTTACTCAATCACCGCATTTTGACGCGTCTATTGCCTTATACTCCCTTTAACTAAAGACTAGAAGCCAGCGCTATACTTCACTCCCGGAAACTAAGTATGTTATCTAAGAAGACTAAATCTTCTTAGAACGAGGAACTTCCCACGCATACACTCAATTAACGAGTATCTTTATGACTCCATGATCGGGATTAAAATGTAAAATTGATTAATTCAAAGTTATCACACCGTTTTTAGAAGCTATCTGTGCTTTCTAATATACCTTGTCGATGTAAAAAAGGCTTGAAACAATATCGTCACTGCGCAGTCTCGTAATACAAACCGCCTAGAGCGCAGGCGCCATCGAAATGGTCTATTGCCTGAGAGATAAACTAGCTATTTCTCATAATTTTGGGTTAATTCTATCACTTATAAATGTCAGAGGTTCATTTAAATCTTATCTCTCATGTTAACTACGTATCTGTAATCTGTCTTTAGCTCGAATAGGTATTTGATAAATAAAACTTAAACAGTTCAACATTGTCCTATAGTCTCTCGAATGCCGAAACTATTGATTATATATTGAAAGAATTATAATACCACCACGTGACGTATTCAAAACTATGTAAGAATGACAATACTTATTTATAATATTTTTGTTAATAACTGATAAGGCGTTACCAAGGACAATGCATCGTTTATTTTCAATTTGATTTCATGGAAGTTTCAAATATAATTAATCATTAAGCTCCGTTCACATTAGGGAAAGTTAATTTAATTGTTAGTAGCATCTTTTTCAACCTATAACCTCTGATTTATAGTTTGAACAAAATCGTTTATCTTTATCAAATACGTTTAACGAGGAACTCTTTATCAATTTTGTAACTGTTAACTTATCCTAAATTTAATCAAAACACTTTAAAAAAAAGTTAATTCGTATAACGGTAGCATTTTCTCTTGTTTTATATTCTTTGTGATTTCGCAGGTATAAGCAAGATACAGGTAAGTTCCGTTTTAATTAATTTACTTAACTTTACATTACTATCCGATGAAAATATATATAACCAATGGTAGATTCCTCACACGCTTCTTCAGACGAGATGATGGTTGGCGGCCGTAAAAGGCCTAGTGTTCGACGCAAATACGCTATCATAATTACAGTACTTATCTTACTAAGTGTTGCCTTGATTATTACCGTTTCTGTTTTGGCAACAAGAAGTAATTGAACTATGATGAGTAACTACTAAGTACTTGTTTTTTTTTGACGCGAGTATTTTAATATTTAGGGCAAGAATCCTCGCCATGCGTAGGTGCTTGCGCAGCGGGTATGTTAATTAATGTCCAGTATCTTTTCGTGTCCTTGTATTTAATACGCACTCCTAAACTATATACAGCCGCGTATTTAACTGGACTGGCCAACTTTAGCGCTGACCCATGCGAAGATTTCTACGAATTCGCTTGTGGTCAATGGACGCAACAAGAAATACCCAAGTATCGAGACACCATAGACCCAACCGCGAGAAAGGTTGAAGAAATAAACGATAAACTTCTTGGTAAGTAATTTTTAATTTCAATTTTCCTATTTTGACTTAACTACAAAATAAATTGATTACAGACATATTTAGTAAGAAGATGTACATTAAGAATGAAGATCATGAAATTGTTAAGAGCGCTTTGCGGTATTTTGACGCGTGCACCGATATGGGTAGGTTGGCTATTGAGTCTTTAAACCGATACCATGTGTTCATAAGATACGTTCCTACATAAGTTTGTCACTGGTAACTTAGAAACTGGAGCTTGTCATGAAGTGAGTGAGGTAGTCGTAGATTCGAGGTAAAGCGACGTCTGGTGCATAAGGCGCTGACAAAGGCTTTAGTACAGACTAAATATGAAGATGAAGCATACTTATGGAGCGTATCTTTTAAACTTATGCCAATACTGATTTAATAAAATCTTTCGCGACAGAATCCGTTAACAGAACGGGCATCCCGGCCATTCTAGCGTTTCTAAATGAAACTGGCGTTCCTCCTATGATTAACCCCGACTGGAACCCGGATGAATTTGACTGGTTGGAAATGGTGGCTACGATGCAAGTCAAAGCCGGTGTCAGTGTCCTCATCAGACCCCAACTTTCGCCGGATTACTCGAATACCTCTCGCTTTTTGATGCAGGTAATTAACATCACAAAGAGGAGTTGGATTTTATGGATGGACGTGGGTAACTTATAGATTATTGGGCGTGTAGTTGGGTAGGACATCTTTAGCTTCGTTTGGTCCGAGTGGAGAGACAAGAAGTTATTATAAAGTCTACGTACTCAACTTCCTTTCTTATTTTGTAAACACCGATTTGAATATGAAGGAAGTCTTTATGCAAAACGTGACGAGTGAAGTTGTTGATTTTGAAGACGAGCTAAGAAAGGTGGGTAAAATCAGAAGTATATAATACTTCTCTTCGGGAGAAGTGTACCACAAGTAGGGGTAATTGTAACATGATTCTTCCTACCCAACATCATTTTACATTTGGAGCAATTCATAGTAATTACGCTTGTTGTAATTACGTAGCTGTATTCCGCGACTGTCCCAAATCCTGCTGAGCGTAAATTGATAAAGGATTTGAATTCCGAGATACCTGGCGTGAGTTATTTCGGCTCTTTAGTTCTGTTTATTGTCTTTTTTAATCTTGAGCGGTTTCTTACTGAAAAAAAGGTTGACTGGGTGAAATACTTTCGCACCGTAACCAATAACATTGTAACCGAAGATGATGTTGTATATTTGGGTGATCCCGGTTACTTGAAGAATTTAGTTGAGTTCATGAAAGACGAAGACGTCAAAAGACGAGCGGCTAATTACATCGCGTGGCAATTGATTGCCGGATTGGTTAACGTCTTGCCCAAACAATACCAAGAGTTTTTCCACAAATATACAACTGAAAATATCGACATCGAAACTCCTACCAATCGAAATTCGGTTTGTTTAACAATTCTTCATCGGGATTTTAAGTACTTGATGGACCATTTGTACGTGGCGCATTTCTTCGATCACGACGATTTGGTTTACGTAAGATCAATGGCTAATACGCTGAGGGAAGAATTTCAGTCGCTTTTAAACAATTCTGATTGGATGGATGATGAGACTAAAAACCGGGCTTTGACTAAAGTAAAAATACGTCCTTGTCCAATTGCCTTGAATTATTAATTCCTCAGGAAAATCAAATCACCCGTTTATAGTTGGACAAATTAAGGATTCAATTGGCTTACGATGACTTCCTGGCAAATATCACCTTAGTAGCCGAATTGTACGAGCCTTTAAAATCAGTACGTATCTGAACAAGACCATGTGATCATGTTTTCTGAGAGTAATTCTAAATGTTTGCCAGCAGATTGGTGTAATTGGCAACGAGGCCGTCAAAAATGAGTTAATTATGAAGGCGTTCAACACGCGTCATGGCTTTTCACTCTTAAAAGAACCTCGACGCCTGGATCTGACCAGAGCAGCGTCAGTTGACGCGGCCTACGATCGTGGTCTTAACGCTCTTGGTAAGTAGGTTGATCCTATATTGAAAGTAGGTTGAGATAGTCCTTTTAAAAGTCTAAAATCTACAGGTGTATCCGCTGGAATGTTCTCTGCTCCACAATTCTACCCTGGCGCTCCCCACTACGTTAATTATGGCGCGATTGGCAGCGTCATCGGACACGAATTGACGCACGCTTACGATGTATTGGGGAGGGAACGGGACGAAGATGGTATAATGAACCAGTGGTGGAGTAACTCTGCCAATGAGGAATACTTGAAGAGAACTAAGTGTTTTATCGATCAATACTCGGATATTGCTGTCAGGTTACCATTGAACACGAGTAATCCAGATAATGGAGAGTATCGCTATTTGAATTTGAAAGGAGGTAACACTATTCAAGAAAACTTTGCCGATAATAATGGCATAATATTAAGTTACAACGTAAGTAGCGTTTATTGTACCTTTTTATATTCAAAGGGGTTATGAAACGTTTAAGTTTTGTTTGATTTAGGCTTATCAGTCATGGCTTAAAAATAACAGAGACAATGTTAAGCTACCAGGATTGGAGCATTTTACTAAAGAACAGTTGTTCTTTTTAGCCTTTGCCAAGGTAATGTCAATAAGGTTGTTTTATTCGTGACTTGTTGTTGAATTTAATGTTTTTTTTTAAGACACATTGTCAAAATATTAACGCTCGTCAACTGGAATTTAACATTAGACAAGGACGTTATAGTCCTAACCAATACAGGTTAGTTTTGTCGTTTGTGCCACGTGTCTTTGCGCGATTTGAATTTTCGCGCCTTTGCAACTTTTATTATAATTGTTTTTAAACGCATGCGCAGAGTAATTGGACCATTGCGGAATTTTAAGGAATTTTCAAAGGCTTTCCAGTGCGGGGAAAATTCTGGAATGAGTATTAAGAACAAATGTATTATGTGGTAACCATTAATTGTTAATTAGTGATGCCATTTAATGTAAAAAGCATAAATGCCTGTAAATAAGTAATTTAAAAGCCAAATCGGAAAAGATGCGAGCACTGTTGTGCTTTTAATATAATATATTTCAGTTATTAAGTTTTGCAATAAAAAAAGAAGCGATAATTTCCCGTCTCGATCTTCGAAATTAGGCCTAACAACTTTAGGCATGGCCCCTCATCGTTATTCGTTAGGTCACTGCGCAAGTTCACAACAGGAATTTTCCCGCGCGTCAAGACCGCATTTAAGGTGTTAAAACATCTTTCGCTGTAGTTTTCACATCGTTGTGATTTTTACTTTTCAACAGCAAATACATTAATTTGTTTAATAAAATGCACACTGTAGGAAAACTTAAAAACCAGTGATCTTAGCCTTAGGTAAAAGCAATGCAACTTGATAAAATCCTCCCTAATTAATCCGAGCTTCACCTATGACCCCGGTACTGACCTAGGTTTCGTGCCTTTACAGCGTGACAAGAATCCAGACAGCACTCTTTCACAATCAAGACGGGGGTGTTTTGTACTTGTTTTTCAACAGCGAGGACATTCCATTGTTAAAGAAAATTTTCCAAACCGGAGCACAGACAAAAGAAAAAGGTAAGAACCGTGAAAGCAATAGTATCCTACTGCACAACCAGTTAGAATCTTTGGCCTAATCTCTTAGAGCGAAAGAAACCCCTTTCGAGCTAACGTCGCAAAACGTAACTTTACGAAAGATCCCCTAATTAATTCAAGCCTCGTTACCAAAGGACCTAGTTGTGTATTAACGCGTTACAAATAGACTCCCTTATTAAATTTTATACAAAATGGGATCCACCTCGCTTCAAAAACTACGTTATTGTCAGTGGTTTTATAAAAACTTTGGTTGAAAACGTGAAAAGAGTTAAGCCTAATTAAATTTCGAGTTAGCAGTTTATTTATAGGGGAGGAAAGTTCACGCATGATTAAATTTACTTGGGAGAAAGTTTATTTTGATTATTTGATTAGCCTTTTTCTAAATGCGTTAAGCACAAATTGGGTGAAAGTAAGACTGATACAAATTATAATTCGGTCCCACTATCGTTTTTCAAAGGAATCAATTGATAATTAATTAAAGATTTTAGATAGCCTTTTTCTTTAATCGTGTTCTAATTAAAAAGAATATACCGTAAGTTTTATTGAATTAAATACTACGCGGAAGTATTCAATAAACTTTATAGAAATTTCCTTAATTTTAATTAATTATTCATTATTCTTTTAATAAAGATCATTTGCATACTTGGCTTCTTTATAGAAAACCCCTACAAAATTTGTGCTTCGCGCATGTGTCGATAGGTGGCGAACGAATACTGCGTTTTTTGGACGTCTAGGTAGCCAATCAAATTGAATTTCGAGTAACCGCCGCGAGGTTGAAAGCCCCCCTTTCGGCTTCAGAAGAGAAGAAGGTTTAGCGCTAGGAAGATTACGAAGCTTTTCGCTTATCACAATTTCCAGCGTGTTTATCTTCTTTCGCCGGTTTTAAACGCGAAATTGACAATTAACGAACTGTTTATCGTTAATTTATAGTCGTCGGATCGTTTGTGATAAAAAAAATATGTTTCAAACCTTTTTTCACGAGTGACTTCAAATGTAAGAGTTAAAAAAATCGCTAAGCCTCGTGGCTCACCAACTTCACCTACAAAAAAAAAAGTGAAAGAACCCCCAGTGCGCCGGGGGCAAGTTTGACTCGTTTTCGGGCACCGAAATCACCACCGGCTTCCTTGGGACTATTGGAATTTTTAATCATTTTGAAACCCCGCATCGGCACGAACCTTGGATTACTAATTCTACAAATATGTAAGTGAAATTTTAAATGTTTTAATTAATTAGGGTTAGGGAGGGATCGAGATTGAAATTAGACATTACGAGCGAGTTACACGTGTCGTGACGTGATTAGATCAACTGGTTTCGCCTAATATGATTTCAATTACGCTTATAACGAGCTATTGTTTCTGGCGAAACATCAAATTAGGCTTAGTATTGTGATAAGATATACGATGGCGATGACTCATTTGGCCAACTGTTGGTCCTACGCAATGCATGTAAGCTTGAAAACCGTTTGAGGTGGCCGCGGGGGAAGCCAATTTTGAATACAGCAGCTAAAATTCTCTTTAAAACACCCGATTCTTGAAGGGTTGAGTACACCTACATGAAATCCCGTGTAAGCTGGGTTTTTGTCTTCGAAACAACAAATAAAGTGTAGTATAGGGGTTTTATTTTGCAACCTGTGAAAGAAGGGCGGTAAATTTGTGCTTTAGATTTTTTTAAACATCGTAAGTTTTTTTAGACGTTTATTGACTTTTCGAGGTAGGGAAAGAGACGTGAGAAGATAGGATAATAACCCCTAAATATTTAAATTAGAAATCTACGTAGTGGTATCCGGGTTTTTGAAAATTCTAGGATATCCACCCGCTGTTATCATCTGCTATTAATTAAAATATAATTATGGGAGTATTACTTAGGTATTCAATAGGGCCTCCCCTGCTTTATGTAGGTACCAAGTGTTTTTAATATTTGGCAAGGTTGAATGCCAATTTTTGTGGAGGTTGTATAAGGTGTTACGTAACGTTAATTAATACACGAAGCTCATAATTTGAAATAAATCATGATAGCTTTCACCAAAAAGGTGTCTGTGGGCAATATTACCATTCGTCCAGTGTTGCCAGTCACATTTATTAATAAAAATAGACTATTAATGGCGCCTATGCACTGCCATAGCTATAAATAGACTTCATAGAATTCTAAATAAATCTTTCGTCACATCAACTTATATACTTTTATTGGTAGTCACCACAAAAACGTGTTGAGAAATAGAACCTATCCCACTTTGTAATTACTATTTAACACATAATATATAATTAATTATGGGTTGCGAGTATTTAACACACTTCCGGTTTAATGAAATACAAATGAAAAAAATAATAATTTCAATTTTAGTTTGAAAACAATTTAAGTAAGTTATGACCCATATATTTTTGTAAAAGATTGTAAACGTTTGATATGATTTTAAAAATGGTTTATTTTATTTCTAAATTATTTTAAAGAAAAGTTAAAACCAAGGAAAGGGGGGGGGGTGTAAAAAAGGTTTTAAGGGAAGGGCTTTTAACGTTTTTTGGAATCCTTCCGCGTCACTTGATTTATGTTTTGACGTGTTAGGCTTAGCGTAAAAAATGAGAAATCCACATTCAGTGATGGAGGGAGAAAATGGGAAAAAAAATCCTTGACATCAAAAACGTTTTTACTTTTTAAAACTAAAACGTAAGCGATACGCTGACGCCGGAAAAAACCATCAAAATAGATTTCCACGTAAAAGCATTGAAGTTGCATCGTGGTTTTTTCTATGTGTTTTTCTTTCTTTTAAGGCTTATTTAGAAGTTTATAATTAAATGTACACGTATTGTAACTGTGATCTGAATAGTCTGCAGCGTCTGCTCTACTACTACGAACTTACTCGTGACGTCACACCCTATATACGATCTCTTACCTCAGTTTTGGCTTCCATATTGGAAGTCGTCGGCTTAGGGCCTTACAATATTGATATCACGTCCCCGTAGCTCCTCCCCTTTCAGTACCACTCTATGGACCCTGTTCAAACGTCGGGAGTAAAATTGAGTCTTGTGTGCTGACCATCTTGTTTTCTTTAGTGGACAAAAATATGGTGGACTGGTACTAACTTTTTAAGCCCTCTCTAACGTCTTTGCGCCCATATACCCCATCAATGTTCCGTTTTAACCCTAATTCAAGCAGACAATACTGTGGCTCCTCCCCCTTCTTTTTAAAAGGGTATATTTAATTATAAATTTTGGATAGTGTAGTTAAACTATTAATTAAAAATATCTTCTAAAATGGAGGTAGTTGAAGTTGTTTGCTTCTTGTTTTGGGGGGTGGGTTGTATACGCTTACACTTAGGCCCATAATTAATTATTTAGAATTGATTACCCCCTGAGCTGCGCACAGCTGGGTTCCCTGTACAGTTCTCTGTATATACTTAAATCACTTGGCAAAGCCCACCCTTTCAGGTTCCTCTGTAGCTCTCCGAGCTCTTTTGTCAAAGGTTTAGTAGCGATAAATCAGGGCAGGGTGCATATATGCACCGCAAAAGTTTTAATTGGTTTCTCGAGCCTTTTCTTATTTACGTATATACACAACTTTCCCGCCCCCTGTTATCTAACCAAAAGTTTTATCTTTATCTCGGAGATTGGAATTTAAATTTCAGAATATGTTATGGTAGGCCTGAAGAGAAGGAAAACTGGCCCGTTTTCCATATGGTTTTTCTAATCTAGTTCGCAGCTGACACTTTCTAGGTGTAGTGTGGGGGTTCTCCATTGTTTTACCTTAGACTAAGCCTTTGTGTGAAGTATTAGGCTTAGTATAAATACTATGCGAATCAAACGGTGCTGTTTTCTTTTCATAATTCGTTGTTTTGGAAATAATAATGATAAACAATTTGGGTGATTTTGCTCTAAGTGTTAAACCTAAAATTAGGCCTAGGTTATGTCCCTTAAAACTAGTAATAGGCTTAGTTGTTTATTTACGTTTGATAAACTGAAACTAACCTACTGAACATAGCATTGAAACTTCCTTTAAAGCGGAAGTTTTCTTTTTTAAATTTTTTTGGGATCATCCAGAACAATTAATCAAATTGAAAGTTTACTGAAGCCACAGTTTATATTAATGTATTTAAAAACCGAATGCTTTTCAGTTCTACCTTTAGTGTAGACTTAAATTGAAAAATACTACATAGAAATCGTATTGAATGAATGGAGTTTGGCGCCAAAAAAAAAAAGAAAGAGTAAATAGACCCATTCATCTCCCGCCAAACCAAGTTATTTTTGGAAACGTTGCGCAACTAATAGAAAAAGATATTACGTTAGTACCGTGCCATATAGACCTATCTCTCTCCCCTTCCGTCGGTACCAACCCACTCTTCTTTATAAAGATGATTGCCACGCCACATTGTGGAATAAAAAAATTCCCCATTGGCTTTCCTACCTATAAGAGAGACGACACCAAGAGTTTCGGACTATTGGCCTGTCAACTCCCAAAAGTCATCATATAACGACAAATGTACACTATAGACAGACAGGGAAGGGGGAGGGGGATGGAACAGGCTATTCTTATTGATCTCGTGTCCAATTTATTTGGCTCTCTTGGTGTTTTGTACATGTCCCCTAACTCATTCGTAATAAAAGAACCGTGATTTATGTATAGTGTGGACCAATAAGAGTAGACCGAAGTATAGTGGGATACTGGGATTGGTTCTATGGGGAATAAATTTTGAGTCGAAAATATAAACTTCTGTGATGACATTTTTCCATAAGTTATGAACATTGAAGTGTTTTAGGAATGACCCCTTAATTAAATTGGAAATCATTATCTTTAAGTTTCTCTTTTATTAACTTAAGGGGTCATTCGTAAAACACATAACTCGCTAAGGGCAAAGGTCATACGATGTTCTATACAGATTACACGTGCGTAATTAACTTTAATTACAATGTAATTTAAGAAGTATTTTCCCACGCCGCTAGTTTCATTACCAACCGAGTTTAAATAATAATAATACTTAGTTGTTAAATTAACTATGACCATTCGTGTTTAAATGTACAGGCTGTATTTGATGAAATACCGGCACTAGACAATAATATCGTACAATCAAAGTATACTATACTATACTAACATTAAGTAGGACAGGTCTTTTTTTTTTCAGTTACAATCGAACAGGTATTAGAAAACATTGTAATGTTAAAACAATGCCATTCATTATTAATTTTTTTTAGATTTTAGATTTTAGTCACGTGGGAAGGGGGTTGAAATTTGAATATATTATAACATTTTTCTCTCTATCTCTCGTTTATTTGGGACTGTGGGTCTCCTTTGAGATGTTAACTGTGTAGTTCTTGTCGCTTGTAGAGAGGACAATAAGTGATTTACGGTATTGTATTGGGTTTTTAGTTTCCGGTTCAAGTCGTGATTTCAAAAAACATTTTCTCCCCACACTTTCTTCCTACATACTAATTGATTCTTTTTATTTTTTATTTACCGACTTTGCTATTAGGACTTTAAGAAATTTTAGAATATCACGCTATTTTAACTAACGCCTACGTATTTCCGAAAGGATAGAGGTTTAATAACCGGTCATACGTGTTTAGGAAACTTTTTGGAGAAAATTTCCCTTAGTGTTAATGTATTTATATGTATAACAAACCCTTTTTCTCCAGAAAGAAATAAGTGTATATTCTGTCATCTGTCAAATATTAACGTTTTTAACACGAAATTTGCATCTAATTCTGTAAAGGTATGGTGAAATGAGAATATTGTTATTTCGTTAATGAGTAGCAGCTTATATTGTCTATTTAGTTTTGAATGTATGTCTGGTCATGTTTACATCATATTAGTGTCAGAAATATAACGTTGCTTGATCTAATTAAATAATAAATATTTCAGTCTCATAAGACGGCAACCTGACAGTCAGTTTCGTTTATGGTGTAACGTTAGATTTGGTTAGGTTAGGTTAGATTAGATTTGGAGAACTATAAATCTATTTAAAATTTTAAAGAAAATATAAGCAATTAAATTAATGTGGATTAAACTTTAAGCCTATATGTAAACCAGACGACATTGGGGGTATAATTATATTTATTGGACACGTGATTCACCTTTTTCCCTTGTCTGCTTTTACCAAATAGACCGCCGCCTAACTCTTAAGAGTTTAAACCTGGCAGTTTAGTAAACATAATTTCGTTATATATTTCACATTTCCTTTATATATACTTTAGAAACACTAAAACCCCATTTTTCGTTTCCGTCACACTATTTTAAGTACGATTTTAACGCTTTTCAAAAGCAGCGTGGGATGGTATTTAGTGATGCCGTTTTAGTGTGGTTATAGAAAATTCTTCATACCTAGTCTCTCTCTTATTATAACTAGTTTTAAAAGATAAACTTATATAATTGCTTCGCGTTCTCAATTTTTAGAAAAGTACCTAGTGAAATTATTTACTCTTAATACATCTTTTTTATTTTCCTCTTCCAAGGCATGCGCTTGCGCATACCTTCTTGTAATACTCTCTTGGAATGGATTCTTCCAATTTCCAATGGAAAAAACTTGTTTATTCTAAGGGGAATTCAGTTTAGGCGAAGAAAATTTCAAATAACTTTTGCTTCTAAGCCTAAAAAAAATAAAAAGGTTGCTTGAACGAAAGGAAACTGGATCATACATTGAATAAAAAACAAAATAAATAATTCCATACTCCATAGTTGAATCATATTACCCCCGGGCCAACTTCCAAGTAAACGAAATTCTCTTGGATGAATTTTTCCTTGTTAAATGTTTAAAAGGGGTAGTTGCTTATAAGCGCCTAAAACATATCATGTTGTTGTAAATTTTATTTTATTTTATTTTTATCATAAGTTGATAAGATATTTTCCTTCCATAAGTATGACACTACCTTTACAAGTTCGTAATGCTACCTAGAGACTTACAGCTCGAGATAACTAGTTCGAGAAGGAGAACGACGGAAGCTAGAATTGAAAGGCTACACTCGGTGGTTAATTTTGCAGGACCATTCCATCTAGTTCCTATTTAGTCTGTACTAAGCCTTTGATATGCAGCGCCACACCAGGCGTCTTCGCTTTACAAGAATCTATGGCCTACCTCACTCACTTCATGACAAGCTCCAGTTTCTAAGTTACCAGAATTTACAAACTTATGTTATGTATGGAACTTAGGTCATCATTTACAACTTAGGATTACAATTGTTTTACTAATGACCCCTTTAATTAAATTAGACGTATCTTTAATAAATTTTTTTTTCTTTTGAGGTACGACTATCTCTTTAATGTTTGAAAACATAAGATCAATATCCCCAAAGAGGCCCTTGTTTAAAGGGCGTGGAGAAACTGTAAGAAATATTAGTGTTTTTTATAAGGACGTTTATAGTTCGTGACCTTGAAAGCAACCATCGCGTAATAACTTCCAATATTTGGCGGTGTCCTTTTAAAAAGAAGAAAAATATTGTTTTATGTGTTAATGTCTCCCACTAGTATACACGTGTTCTCCCCATATTTAACCTAAATTTTACTTTACACAACACGTCGAAAAAACATTCCTAGATTTAACATTTAATTTTCGAGGTCGCTGAATTAGTTTAATTTTATCTTTAATGCAATAACTGCTATTTAATGTAATGTACATTAATGTTTTATTAGAACGAATCAAGGAACATCTGTAGCTCAGCAGCTCAAGCTGTTGGGTTGGTTTTATGGGGAAGGAATTTTAATATTTATATTAAACACTTGTGCATGTATTTTATTTTCATTTGGGTTGCGTTTTGATAGTTCTGTTTGACTGCTTTTATAGTTTATCTGGATGGTGACTTTATTTTCAGCCAGTCTATATGTATTTGTATTTGATAATAGAGGAACTATATTTGTTTATGAATGGGATGTTTATGTACAGGCTTTGTGTTTAATTCCGGTTGTTTATGTCCGGTCTATGTCATAGGATGTGGGTTTATGGAGTGGAGATAATATTCAGTCCCATAGTGAGTGATGCATCAAAACTGTTTGTTTGGTGGGAGGAAATTGGAATTGTATTTAAAATTGGTTAGATCATAGATGGTGCAAACAAATTAGTATTTATTCTTAGTTAGTTCAAGAAATTTATTGTAAAAAAGTGAAGTTTCTCACTTTTTACCTCTCCGAGTGACGTATGTCACGGAGAGGTTCTGTAACGGCCGTGTCTGTGTGTGTGTGTGTGTCTGTCTGTCTGTTGTTACACCCACGTGACCGCGTTCGCAGTTTCCAAATCGGAGCAAACGTGTTCGCCATTTCCGAACTGCTTTCACAGTCACGAAAATGGCTCCTCTACTTGAGTTCTCACACCACCATCTTCTGGTCTTTGTCCATCCCACACGGACACCAGTCTGTACTTACTGGCTTCTAATCACCACCACCTTTTGATCTTCGTCCATCCCACATGGACACCAGTCTGTACATACTGGCTTCTAATCACCACCATCTTCTGGTCTTCGTCCATTCCACTTGGACACCAGTCTGTACATACTGGCTTCTAAACACCACCATCTACTGGTCTTCCGTCTATTCCACATGGACACCAATCTGTCTCATTGGCATTATCATCGTTTGGTTTTAGGATATACGCGACGATCAGCTAGGGTTACGAGAAACGTCTAGCCTCCCTAAGGTGGGATCGCCACCAAAGGTTTTCGCAATTGCGCTTTTTCCTTACTATTATAATGGAAACGAATAGTATATATACCCCAAAATTTGAAGAAAGCGGGCAAGAGGGGTACCCTTCACTTTAAACGTCGATATTAGCAAAGTTTGAGATGATAATAGGTATAACTTTATTTTAAACGATTTAACTATTATTAATGTTAATTATTGAAGATTAAAATAATTAAAAATAATTATATTTATTTAAATATTAAAGATAATCTTGTTTCTCAACTCAAAATTAATACGGAAAGAGTTAAAAAGCAGTCTATGTTTTTGTCTGTGTGTGTCCGTCCATTGTTACACTAGTGCGTCGCGTTAGCAGTTAGCCTTGTGTTGATGTGTTAAGAAATCATACAGAACCTTAATATTCCCTTTTTCCATAATATAAAGTGAATATGTGGAAGTATTTTTCGTAATTATGATGCATTTAGTACTTTTGTAGCTTTAAAGCTCTGTTTCATTTTGATATTCCAAAGATTTTTTTTAATATTGTTATTTGAAATGGCTGTTTATATATTACTTAAGCTATACTACATCTGTATATAGAATAATCCTTGGTTTAGTGATTTCATGAAGAAAACTAATGCCTAGATACTAATATCAAGTATCATCCGTAATAGGCTTAGTGAAACAAAGAGTAAATAATTGAGGCCTGAGGTGAAGTAAACTTTGGGCTTTGATTTTCGTGTCTGAAATGAAGAGACATCAACGGTTCAGAGTGAGCCGAAAGTTAAATACACTATTAAATAATCAGGTTAAGATTTTATAATAGAAGAAAAGATCATGGTGGCAATTAGAATAGTAAAAGGGCTAATGGTAAACGGGTAGTAGTTACAGACTTTTTATTCTCTTTATGGTGCGCATTGACTATTAGTGCGTCTAGCTACAATTTAGCTTTGGTGTTATTTAACGTTAACATTCATGTTGGCAAACTAAGAATATTGTTGAGGTGAGACGAGACGATAGTGTTTACACTGCAAACCAGTCGTGGTTGTAGCTATCAGAATATACGGTAAACAGCTGAAGCGAAGACTTCATTTCCTGATCTTTTCCCCATTAACTGATTTCCATGTGTCCAAGATTTGGATGTAAAATGTCGTCTGCTTTACTGTATTATTCGCTATGCTTGGAATACTGCTTCAATATTTCGTAAATTTTTACTTCAAAAAAGAGAAATAATTCCATATCTATGTAAATAAGTTTGTACTAGTAGACCTCTTGACTCGGAGAGGTAATATTTTGGTTTTCCCAACTTGTAAATTACTAAAATACTTGTACACCTAATTTAAAAATTCAAACACACAGTCCACTCAATCACGCGCTCCACTGACGCCAGCTTGAATTAAAAGATTTATACGTTGATTTTCCTTTAATTTATTAAACTCTTTAGTGAATCCGACCCAAACTCATGGAACCCCGAATTTCAAACAGTTTTCTGAAAAATAGTGAATTTAATTTTGAAAATGGGAGTGTCCATAGCCGAACCGAGCTGGAATTTTTTTGATTTAATACTGATTCAGGGGGCCCTGTCTATCATTTAAGGGTCTACGACTCGTTTCTTATCAAATTTAATCTTGTTATTATCTCTCCCTCTCTCTCAACTCCATTGCCCGCGGGATTCGTTTGATCAACTAATGCGTCCCTAGAAAAATATTGGCCCTAGCTAACATGGCCATTTTTATGATTTATTGATTGAGGTACTGCTATCTTGCCATGGCAGAAATGATTTCTTAAAATCACTTCTAACTTTTTATGAGGTGTAGTTAGTGAGTTCTGAATAATAAACTTAAGTCGTTCCTTACGTAAGGGTTAGTCTGTCTTTTACACGACGAAGTATTAGAAATATTTTGAAAACTAATTCACGAAGTGTCAAACTAAATCGGAAATTACGGAGGAAATCGCTAAATAAAATTTTATTAATATTTGGAAATTATTGAGGATACCGCAGGAGTGGATTAACGCTTAACAGCAGAGCTTAAGCTCTCCATAGATTATTAATACTACCATAGTAGAAGACTGCCATTTCTCTTAAAGTGGATAACCCCCAAAAATATTATTAAGGTTGCATCAACCCGGTAGTTTTACTAAGTCCCCCAACACCATAACCAGTAACCAGATGATTGATTTTCTCGTTCAACCCTCGGGGCTCAATGTTCAAATATTTTTCCTGCCCAATTCCTATCTCAAATAATACGTATATGGTACCTAATTCTATCTGTATTATCAATGTCAACCTTACTTGACAACACCAAACCATTCCTTACAATAACCCCCTGTAACCTACGAATACACTGCAAACTACCCTTGAATGCATTGCCATCCTTTCTGTTATGGATAAACCTTACTCGATCGAACATAACCCTGCCCTGGACATAAGTTTTCCATCATTTTTTTTGGCGTGAATGTTGTTTTTCCTTTATATACAACAACGTAGGGACGGCGGCGAACTCTGTCTGTACAAACATCTTCTTGTATAAGCAGAAAATGTCTTTTCTTATTTTTTTTTCCGGAGTGGTAAACACGTTTCTTTAATCGAAATTTGATTGCGCAAATGTTACTGAACACAGACGTAGATGTTAGGCGGGTTTGTCTTCGGTTTGGTTTGGTTTGGTTGCTGGTGGGTGTATGTATGTATGGATCTGGTTGGACTATCTGGGTTTTTGTTTTTAGTCTTACAGAGTACTTCCTCTGATTGGGTGACTGGCGCGTAAAACACGCTAGGATAAATCGTGACCGAGAACCTGGAAATAAAGGGGGTGACTTCTTGAGTTAAGCCACGTTCGCACGAAAAACTTTTTGGAATCGGTTTATTTCATTTAGATTTTGGTGCCCAAAAAAAAAAGATGAAAAATTAGACTTGTTTTTTAATTTTGGCGCGAAAAATACACGTGTTTTTTAATTTTGGCGCGAAAAATACACGTGTTTTTTAATTTTGGCGCGAAAAATACACGTGTTTTTTAATTTTGGCGCGAAAAATACACGTGTTTTTTAATTTTGGCGCGAAAAATACACGTGTTTTTTAATTTTGGCGCGAAAAATACACGTGTTTTTTAATTTTGGCGCGAAAAATACACGTGTTTTTTAATTTTGGCGCGAAAAATACACGTGTTTTTTAATTTTGGCGCGAAAAATACACGTGTTTTTTAATTTTGGCGCGAAAAATACACGTGTTTTTTAATTTTGGCGCGAAAAATACACGTGTTTTTTAATTTTGGCGCGAAAAATACACGTGTTTTTTAATTTTGGCGCGAAAAATACACGTGTTTTTTAATTTTGGCGCGAAAAATACACGTGTTTTTTAATTTTGGCGCGAAAAATACACGTGTTTTTTAATTTTGGCGCGAAAAATACACGTGTTTTTTAATTTTGGCGCGAAAAATACACGTTTTTTAATTTTGGCGCGAAAAATACACGTGTTTTTTAATTTTGGCGCGAAAAATACACGTGTTTTTTAATTTTGGCGCGAAAAATACACGTGTTTTTTAATTTTGGCGCGAAAAATACAAGTGTTTTTTAATTTTGGCGCGAAAAATACAAGTGTTTTTTAATTTTGGCGCGAAAAATACACGTGTTTTTTAATTTTGGCGCGAAAAATACACGTGTTTTTTAATTTTGGCGCGAAAAATACACGTGTTTTTTAATTTTGGCGCGAAAAATACACGTGTTTTTTAATTTTGGCGCGAAAAATACACGTGCTTTTTAATTTTGGCGCGAAAAATACACGTGCTTTTTAATTTTGGCGCGAAAAATACACGTGCTTTTTAATTTTGGCGCGAAAAATACACGTGCTTTTTAATTTTGGCGCGAAAAATACACGTGCTTTTTAATTTTGGCGCGAAAAATACACGTGCTTTTTAATTTTGGCGCGAAAAATACACGTGCTCTTCACTTTTCATTTACCGCTTTAAATTCAAGGGAAATTTAACCTAAATACAAGTAGAATAAATCCAGAGTGTAGCTTTTCAAATAACCTAGTGTGAACATAACTTTAAAGAAGCGCAAGATTTGACTGGAAGGAAGGAGAGAGTGAGTGAGTGAGAGAGAGGAAAGTTCTCTCTCCGTGGCTCTATTGATTCTCTTCTCCATTTAGGATCTTAGAATAAGAAAGGAAGAACGCGCGACTGTAATAAGTGGGACTTTTATTCTACTTCCGTTAGTTGTGAATGTCCTTCGACTCGTGTCCCCGTCCCATTTACGTGCAAGGGACTTTTGAGGTCTTAGGAAATAAATCCCCAGAACCAATTTGCCGGCTGGCTTTACTTCCTAAGCTCAGTTTGCTCAGGGATTATTTCGAACTTAATGATAATCTGACGTAATTAGAATAGCCTTTTCTCTTTCTTCTTATTCTTCTTTTAATGATTCCTAATTTTACCTTGGTTTTATTCGGAAGTACATAACTCGGAAGTAAAAAAAAAAATATAGAAATTAGTAATTGTTAAAATAAATACCGCCTTATTCAAAGGTGTTTGCTGTTTGGGTCCCATGTTATCAAAGCATCGACAATCAATGTTTACTTTATAATTTCGCAAGGTATCCTGGCTGGAACCCTTGAGGATATTTAATAATAATAAGTAATTGTTTATTTACTATAATAAAATATAGTTATTTTATTACACATGTTTCGGTTATAGAAAAATTGGAGGTTTTTTTTTATTCTGTACAGTGTATTAAGGTTAATTGTTATATTCAATAGTAAACTTACATTTTACTGTGTTAAATCATAAACCCCTATAATTTATATTTCTAATGTCCATCCTGAAGGGAAGGTTGGTTCTCCAAATGTTGCATAATTAAAGGTCTTAAGGAGGTTAATTACTCGCCTATCTAATCCTTTACTAAACACAACCTAACCTAATCTAAACACAAATAATAACGTCTGTTATTAAGAAAACCGCCGAATGATTGATTTGAATTAAACTAAACTCTGGTGACACCGAGCCAATAAAGGTATCTAATCCGTTCCTAAACACCACACAACCTAACCTAAACACAAATACCGTCTGTTATTAAGAAAATCCCCCTAATGATTGATTTGAATTGAACTGAACTGAACTGTGGTGACAGCGAGTATAGAAACCTTAAAACGAAAATAATGTCATAAGAAAGTTGTTATCTACATCATTTAGTTAACTTCTTTTTCTTATACATAACTGATGTTTTCCATAAATGTACTTGGAACATCTGGACATGGTTTTTGTTCTTTTTGGGGAGGAAGTGGTTTAATGTCCTTATCAAAATTTCTTGGGAAGAGCTTTTTTGATCGATTTATGGTATGTAGTATGTACTATACTTCTTTTACGACTACGTTGAAACTAAGGGCTTTTTTTTCTAGCATCAAGGGAGTCCTAAAGGGTTGGAAAAATCTCTTTTACTTTTCCCGCTCTTTTGGAGAGAGAGAGCCAATGGGGAGGATGGATAGAAAATAAGTGTATATATAAAGACAAATCTCCGAAAAACAGTGGAGCGAAAACATTTATAGACCGGAAAAGCTTTTAGTACTTGGCAGATGGGGGAAAACTTGCTTTTTGGACCATTTTAATCCTTTAGGGAGTTCGGTTATTTTTTTATTTATTTATTTATGTTTTTGGATGACTTCCAACCTTTGAAACCAAAATATTGATTTCTCATTAGGAGTTAGAAATGTTGACCCCAATTATAATTGATCCGAAATTAATCTCTTTTAACTATTATTAATTATGATTACTATCTTTAATGATATGGGAAAACCTTTCAGAGATATGCCTCCCATAAATGATTTTTAAAATGAGATATTGCTGGTGTTTCTGATTGATAAGTCTGTAAGTGTAAGTAAATAAATTATGAAGGGATGTTCTTTGGGAAATCAATTTGGGGTCGAAAATCTAACTTCCATCTCAATTTTGTTTGCCATAACATGAGGGACACTGTTTTTTAGTTATGATTTTTCCAGAGTGTTTTAGTAATGACCCCTTAATTAAATTAGAAATAATTGTCTTTAAATTTCTTCGTTAAATTTAAGGGGTCATACGTAAAATATTCTTGACAATATTAACTTTACCTCCGTTATATTAAAGGCATTCCTAATAATAGATATTTAGTTAATTAATTAGTTCTCTACATGATAATCAATCTTACCACCTTAGGGTCGTTATAACCAAAACTTTAACAACCAATATCCTTGAAAAAAAGACTAAGATCATATAGAACTGATAATCATATCCTTAATTTAGAAATTTATGTTTTAATATATTCAAATCATTAGTTTTGATTTAAAGATTAAAATTCTCTCAACCCCGAATTCGATTCGAAATTAGTCATTCAAACCCCGTATTTATTATTCCAGAAGTCAGTCCTCCTTCGTTATATGTCCTAAGGGCAAGACCAAATAATTTTCATTTCGTATCTCAATCAATAAAGGTTCAATATAGATTTATTCACTCTATGGAATATGGAAGATTCCCGCGTCTCTAATCTTTAAATATTATAAAAGCTCCTCTATAGACCGCTTCGTCCTAATGAATGCATATACTTAATGACGACGAGATGAGATTGCATTCTGCTGCATCCGTTGTTTTAGTATACAATTATAAAAGGAGGGGGGATACATTTTAAAGGGTTCATTTGATTCCAGTATATAAATATGTTATTGCTTCTGCTTCGATTAATTATTGGGAGAAATTGTCGTTAAACATCGTGTGGTTTTAATTGGAATTAAAATGAAATTATATACTGTATATTTAAAAAAAGTATATTTAAAGGAGTAAAATTTATGATATTAGTTGAAGTAAAACTGAACCAAATAGATATATAGTTAACAAATTGGTTGGGGGGGGGGGGCTTATTTCTACTTGAAAATGTAAATTCTGTGACGTTTTTCATGTTTTGATTGCAGTGTTTTATGGAAGATCCCTGAAATTTAATTAAGAATTTGAAAAAAAACAATGCTAATTAGGGGCCATCCGTTAAACACTCGTCTTAATTTGAAAACGGTGACCCTTAGGGTTAGGGCAAAATCATAATGTTATAGAACATTTTTGACTCAAAATCACCCAAAGAAACCCCCACCATAATTTCTTACTGACCTTTCTAGAAACAGGACACGATGTCACCGATACGCTTCTTTGGTTCTTTTTTCTTTCCCTTACATTACATTATAATTTGGTTTTATAGTTTGTAGAGTATCTTATATCCCCGAAGCCCTATAAAATTTAATTACTCGATACTTTTATGTCTGCGGTGAACGAGTTTTCTTCGCACCAGTTAATTTAGTGACGTAAAAATTAAGTTCGCGACCTTTGCGATATTGGAAATGTGTGTGTGTGTGTCCCACCCCCACTCTAATCTGATCTGAAACTAATTATATTAAATAACACACATTTTTCGATTTGGGTTAAGATATCTATACTGTTACCTGCATTAGTTTTTCGGTTTTTGAGAGAAAAATGATATTTTATGAGATAGTGTTCTAGAAATTTAAAATCTCGTTTCCCACTAGTCTAATATATCATTTCTTTTGGACTTCAGTGTCACTGAAAATTCCATTTTTCAATTCAGTTCATTTTTATTACGCTCCTGTTCAAGTTAAGTTTGTTAATATTATTAAGGGTAAGGCGGGTAGGGCTGGAAGTAGTTCTTGAATAGGAGTAGATATACTTCGTCCCTTGGAATATTTTTGGCACCGAAAATCTGTGTAGTTCCAAAAATTGATTTTTCATTTTAAACCACATTTATATCATTTTTTAAAGTTTGAAATATATTCATATAAACTTTTTTTTTTGGGAATTTTTGTGGGTTTTTTTTTGGAAGGGAGGTTGAAATCGTATCGTGTCTATTATTAGGATTAATTCGATCCGCAATTATAATTTTAGACCAATTCAGATTAGTGTCACGTGATGAATTCACCTATATTTACTTTAATTAATATAATCTAACCAAATGTAAATTTGCTAGTCTTGGTTTTGCGCATTGTCGCGAACGGGTCACTAGCGGGTCATCATGCTTCGACTTTATTACGAGGATTACGACTTTACTTACGAGTTAATTTTAATTATAATCGAGGAGGATAAAACTTATCAAATGGATTTAAAATTCGCCATCGAAAAGTACATGCCAATTTTGCAAAACTTTGTCACGGATGGTGCGGTTTTGTTGGACTTGTTGCGATGTCTTCTTACCTCCCACGAGAACTTGCATTCGTCTTTGAAACCTTTATTGGGTGACGCTCTTAAAACCGCCCAAGGATTGCGTACCATCTTCGAGGACTTATCCAAAGTCTACGCTCAGTATTTCTTCAAAGTAACCCGAGTCTGCCATGAAATAACGGAATTTATTTGCACGCCATTGGGACACAAGTTCTATAACCACTTAATGAGCATCAAAAATGATTCCAGTCAAGGTCTAACGTATGTCCAAGTACTTTCCAAGCCCAAGAAACGTTTGGCCATCGTAGCCAATCATGTCCGGCGTATAACAGAGCATGCGCGAGCCGATGAAGAAGGTGTATGGATGGAAGCCCTTAAAGTATTGAATGAAACTCTCCAGGAAGCTAAGGACATGGTTGAAACGTTGCCATCGGAACCGGAAGTCAATTGGAAACGATACGACGTCAAAAGTAAAAATGTAGCGGCGAAAAATAAGGATGGGGTCAAATTATACCATGCCATTTTGCGCAAAATTTGTAAAGATGAGGAGATGTATCAATCAAATTTGGAGAAATTTCTAAGAAGGTACGGGGACTTGTTGACTGTAGAGGTTGGAGGTCAGTTAGTGGAGGAGTTTGTGGGATTAGTTAGCGATTTACTTGACGCGCATTGGAGGTTCAAGACACTGTTGGAAACTCGCACCGAACTAAAGCCATCCGTGGACGTATTCCACCAAGTTTTAAGCCTAAAATCAAAGTTGGGTCAACTGTACGTCCGGTATTTCACGTTAGTACTTGACCTCTCCTTGGAAATCATTCGATGCTTTTCAAGTCGACCTTTGCTCTACGAGAAGCTACTACGTGCCAGGAATGAAGACGAGTCGTGGGAAAGTTACTCGTATTTGATGGTACAACCGAAAGTTCGTCTGCAAGAGTTGGAAATTGATTTGTCGTATCTCATTTTGTTGTTCAATGGACAGAATAATCGGTTCAAGTTTATCGAGTGCTTGGTTGAAGTTAGAACTATTTTGAAATCGGCGAATCCGCCATTACAAGAGACACTGGCCCCGCCCACTAAGGAACAGTTGAAACGTAGGGCCAAGGAAGCCAAAAAATCGTCTAAACGCAAGTTGAATCATTCCGTTTACGAAATACAAACTGGATTGGTTAAAAGGCATAGGTTTTGTTCGGTTACTAGTCTAGCTAATGTCAGATGTGTTAAAGAGGATAAGAGTAATGCCGCCATTTTAGAATTAACTCATTAAGTAAATCGTTGAAGTAGGCTCTTACTAATTTTGTAATTGATGTTGTTAAAAATGCTTAACATTTGTATGTATTAATCGGATAGGAAGATAATTTTAAAATATGCCTAAAAAAATTAATTTTTAATTTTTGTTTAAAACAGTTGCCTGTTTTTAGACTTAATTTTTACTAGTAGGCCTAACAATAATTTAAAATAGATGTTTTGTCGTAAGATCAATAAAAAGAATTTTCTTAAAAAAATAATAAATTTTTTAAAATAAAATATTTTGATGCCTTTAAATCATTCATTCAGTTTGAACGATTCAATGCGTCATGAAGGTTCTATGTAGACGTTCACGATTGCGTACCACTCCGTACTTGTACCGTGGTGTTCCTCATGGCTTACTTAATCAAACGGTTACTTCGGAATTTAAACATCTTATGGATTCCGTCATCAAACATTGCGATACGTTGAACCATTTAGTCGAAAATCACATCAACCCTATGATGGAATTGATCGAATGTAGTCGCGCCTTCTCGCGTTTCGTCAGTCTCAAGTTTGCAGACGATACTTTCGAAGCATTTCCCGAATTGGTTTGCAGGATTCAAGCGTTTTCGCAAGAATTCATCGAGATTCGAAAAACAGGTTGGCATCAGGTATATAATACTTCTCTTCGAGAGAAGTGAACCACCACCACAAAAGCGGGGTAATTGTAACACGATTCTTCCCCCCCCCCCAACATCCGATTAACATTTGGAGCAAGGTCGTGACAAGTATTGTGGCTTGATTGCTGCCTGGGATTTAGTAAATACCAAACAGTTATAGAATTCACCCTAGCACGGTGATATGCCCATCTGAAGTTTTATGAGCGGAAGAGCAAACAAAAAGGGGGAAGAATCATGTTACATAACTGGAGTATTAAGATGATACAGAGTGTCATCCTTCTTCTATTATCCCCTTCTGGTGTTAGGTAAGGACCGCGACTGTAGCTTCGCATCCTTGGCTATTATCAACTTCCTGAACGAGGATCTCTTCGAATGTTACCAGAATTACTCTGAGAATTTTGTCCAATCGCGTCACAACATGGATAATTTGTACTTTGACGACCATTTCTTTCAAGTCAAGTCTAGCTATAAGAGAAGTTTGGATTTACGTCGCCGGGCCTTGCAAAAGGTCACGGTACAAAAAATGATAGAGACCTTTCTTTACCCTTTGACCTTTCTGGATGCCCTTTTCAGTAGTATGAAACGAATTCATCGCTTCACACCTCACGACCATCAAGATTACCAAGTTATCTGTCACGCTGTCAAATTGTCAAGGAGACTGTTCAGAAATGTTCATAAGAAGTGTGACCATTACGATGACGAATAAGATTATGTATTAATTCAATTTGTGCTTTCGTTTAATTATTCTAAACGTGTTCAATTATCTGTTACCAGGAATAACTTTTGAATCTACCAATAAAATAATAGGGCTGAGTTATTGTTTAATTCATTGTTTTCCAATCTAATGTTTTTCCCCCCGACTTCGGTGTCGTTATTTTTTATTTTCTACTTAGTTTAGTGTAAGTGTATTTAATGTTTTATCTTGGATTTTCGACTTTTTGATAAGAAAAATTCATAAGATCTACATTAAATTTTTATTGCTTCAACATTCGGGTGGATTCATTTGATTTTAAGGCGTCCATTTTTACTCGGAACGACTCTTAAAATATTTCATCCGATACCATATGGCTTCCAATTTAATGATGTTACTTCTTCATTTCGCGCCTTTTCATAAATTTGCACGTGACATTGCGCGCGTTATTTTTTAACCCTAAAAATAATCTTTGCAGTCTTAAAACAAAATTTTTTGAGTTAATTCGAGTCGGGTTAAAATCATGGATAGTAATTCCGAAAATCGTAAAGTTAAAATTGTTAAAGAAGTCGTGGACACTGTAAATCGCAACGCTGGTGTAATTCGTAATGCCCATGTCAACTATGTCCAACCTTTAATTGGAATTCTGGAATGCAACCATGGTAACAAGAAGATAATATCTCCCAAGGATGTAATGGAAGCCTTCAGTACCTTTCCGAAAATGTCCGCTAAGATTGATTTTCTCCGGAAACGTTTATGTCCAAATTTCGAAGCGGAAGATGAAACTAATCCGGAAGTAAGCGAAGTACTGCGTCACTTCCTGATGGACGATGACTTAGTGAGGTTGTACCAGAATTTGGGCAAGACGTTCTACACGTTTAAGCGTGGTTTGATCATGTTGCACCAATCTAGGAGACTCGGTGGTAAGGTCGTGGTAGCCTCGGGAACCCAAGGTCCTCACGTACCATTCTTTAAGCGTAAGATTGTGAAAAGGTCAAACAGCGTCAAATCCGTTTCGAAATTGGTACGAGTGGACAGCTTAGACCATAGAAGATCCATTCTAGAGGATAGTACTTTCAAAGAGGTATTATCGGTGCTTCAACAACCAGTTACTATGTTGAATGCTCTTAGAGAATTGATTGCCCAGCTTGCGGAGTGTTACCTCGTTGAAAATACCGAAATAAGACTACTTGTTGAGTTGTACCACCGTATCGGACGTTTGAGAAGGGAGTTTGATTTTATGGGCCGCCAAAGTTATTTTGACACTCGGGAAATTAGGAATAAGAACCGCAAATTTTGTGTAACTCACTAATGAAATTTTATAAAAAGTAGATTAAAAGCAAAATTTTAAAAATTATGTTGTTTTTGTTTTGCGAGTTTGAATTCTAATATATCGACGTCATTTGTAAGAAATTCCATAAAATTAATCAAATATTTATTGACAAGGCTTATTTTGAATATACTTTAAGCCCCCACCCCGGGGGAGGGGTCTGGAAGATATAAAGGTTGAATCGATGATGGAAGTTCTTGAAGGTCGACGTCCAGCGATAAGGGTTTTACCGGAGTTGAAACCTTCATCGAGACTAACAATGGATCATGTGACCGTGCCGATTTTCGAATCCCCGCTATTGCAACGTAGTTCTAGCAATAGAGAATTTTCTTCAAACGAAAGCAAAGATTCTGGAGGAAAACAATTTAGAAGGATTTCTATTGTTCATCTTCAGTTTGCAAGAACCACATTGCCCGGCTTTAAGTTAGCTAGAATATAACCTTTCCAACTTTTGTCCCAGCAGGTGTTCGAAAATCGGTACGGTCGCATGATCCATTGTTAGTCTCGGTGCTGGGTTTTCGCGTTAGCTTTATCCCTTTTTCTCTAGAATTCGGCCTTTAAACTCGGCACTTTTCGAGTATTTTCTTTCTAGGCTAGGGCAAGGGGTTAAGTCCAAAGTTTGTTTATTAAGTAGATAGTTCTATGGCCACCATGTATAGCTGATAAAGGTTCTTTTATTTGTTGGGATAAAAATGTGTTCTCCCCTTATCAGTATAGACAGATAAACAAGTTTTTACTGATAGTTTTTCGCCAAAAGATTGTCCAGTGTGGGGTCATTTGATTTATTATATTCGAGAGAGCAGTAGTAATAGGTCGACACTTAAGTTATTCAGTAACTAGCAATTGGCGTCTTACTTCTTGTATCTTCTTGAGTCATGTACAACACGAAACCCGATGATTCTTCTAGCGAAGATCAAGTCATGCCTGAAGGTTCTTCTAGTTCTTCTAGCGATGATCAAGTCGTGCCCTCTAAAACTGAGCCTAGAAATAGTTCCTTGCCGCGAATTCTAAAACGCAAGCGAAATGTGCTACGTTACAACGCCTTAAAAAACTTAATCAACTGCTTCAACCACGAAGGCGTCATGATGAACCACGCCTTGAGCCACTACTCCAAGCCTTTGCGTAAATTTACCAACGACGATTGCCGCCCAATTTCTGCCAAGTTAACTCGAAAGATATTTGGAACTTTCCCTGGGATCGCTAGCAAACTCGATAATCTCCGACGTGGTTTGCGTCAAAAACTTAAGGAATCTGATAGCGACGCTAAGGTTGGTCATCTCATCACCGCGTTCTTGATGGACATAGACGTGGAACGGTCCTTCACTTCCTACGGCAAGAACTATCATTCGGTCAGCAAGGATTTAAAAGGCTACTCCACGCAATTGACGAAAATGCCAGAGGATCTTCGCGTATTTACTCTAAAGAAAATGGCCCGTCGCGACGTCCTCAAGGTTTACAAGTACCCGGTTAAGTGCCTCTTTCATTCGGCCAGGTATATCCGTCAGCTACTTAAAAGTACTCCCAGTACCCACCCGGATCGTTACGGTTTAGTCAAAGCTGTTGAAAGGGCTGATTGTTTTGCTCAAGAAATTATGGATCTGTGCGAGTGTAATTATGTTCATCACGGGCGCCGTTAATTAAAACCGAGTACATTGTTTACTTTATGATCACTAGTCAACCAACCATAAGTACTTTTAACTAATTTATTTATTTAATTAAGTACGCAACGCATATCTATCTCATTATTTTTGTGATCATACCCGGTTTTTTTAAAAAATGCAATTAAACTTCATTTCAATACGATTGTGTAAAAATATTCCTATTTTCAAAAATATACCAATAAAACATGCGAAGTTTCTGTTCTTAAAAGTGTCTCAATCATTTTTAAAACATTATTCATTTCAAGGTTGTAAAGGGATAATTCCACTCTAGGCATACATAAACCAATACAGCGAAGTAAATATAAGTGGTAGTGACATCATTGGTTCCATTTTATCACCCTGTATTTACTTTTTCTCTATTGGTTTATTTTTTTCTTATTTAATCAAATAATCAGTGATAACCCTTATCGCTCGTGACGTACTACTGTTTATTTTAGCCCACGTGAAATTCCGTGTTTTTTATTTGTTTTCAAGTTAGGGTCCATTGCCCCATTCATTTTTCAAATTTTTTCAACAACTCAATAAACACGTGCATCCATGTAGACCTCGCATTTTTTTTCGCGAGGAATTTGAAAAGTTAGCTAACCCTAATTTATCTTAATTAATTAAAGATAGAAAATCATGCCGGTACCCGAAAGACGTAAGAGGATCATTCGTTTAGTCCCTTATTATTCAAAAACAAACAGAGAAGTTCAACGTCACAATGCTCTAAAGGCTTTAGTCGAAGCCACGAAACAGGCCAATAACATTATGAACATCGCGTTGGACAACTACTTCGCGCCTTTGCAAGAACTTTCTAGCAACGATTGTTATCCAATTCCACTCAATTTAATTCGTAAGGTATTTGGAAACTTCCCGGAAATTGGTACCAAGATCAACCAACTCTGCAACGACATATCTCATGAAGTTGACTATTTTGAAAACGAAGCTAAGGTGGGAGACTCCCTCCTGGCTTTTTTGATGGACGTTGACGTGGATCGGGCCTTTATCTCTTACGCCAAGAATGTCCAGTCGGTCAAGAAGGGTATTAAGTCCGTTATCTTCGAAGCCATCTACGGTAAAGATGGCGTACCTAGAAACGACAATCTTCGTAAACAAACCCTGAAGAAAATGACTGCCCAAGATCTCCTGAACATTCACAAGTACCCCGTCAAGTGTCTGTTACATTCGGCCAAGTATATCCGGCGTTTGCTTGAATCCACGCCTCTGTTACACCCGGATCGACCACTTTTAATTAAGGCAAGTGATAGGGCTGATAATTTGGCTCGGGAAGTTTTGCAATTGTCAGAATGTAAAGTTACGCGTCATCGTAAAAGTCGAGGACATCGCGAGAATGTCATTGTAAAGGAATGGGAGTCACCAGTACTCGTTAAGTACTGAATATATTTGTTATTTGTAAATACTTAGTTAAAGATGTATATAATTCCCCCATACTTATTTTTTTCTGACAATTAATACCAGTTATTTTTAATAGTTAAAGCGTTATTTATTATTTCGAAATGTTTAGTTAAGTATAAAATCCCCATTTTGAGAGAAAGATGGATAATTTTTTGTATTCTTTAAAAATATTTTGTGTTACGTTAAATACTTAATTTTAGACTTAATTGTCTCCTTAAATTCTCGATATTTGTTTTAGAAAATAAAGTAAATTTTCCAGAAATTTAAAAAATAAATAGAAAAATCGATGATAAAATGAAGTATACTTTTTTAAAACGATATGGTCACGTGTTAAAGTAAATTCTCAATCATTTTCTCGCTGCGTTTGTGATTGATAGGTCGGAACGAACCATCTTACGGCTTATTTATAATTTCAATTAAAACCTTATAACCATTGACGTAATATTTACATAAGATAAATTTTAGTTTATCAAAATATATGTGAAGGAATTTCATAACCGGGGTAAGATTTTTTTCATTCCCCCCAATCAATATCGTATTACCTAAGCCTAACGAGCACTCCATTTTTTTGTGTCTTTCTTGGCCGTTATAAATTCAATCAACTAAAGATATATGAAGAGACACGTTTGATGCTGCAAAAGGCGTAAAATCTTAAATTAACATCGATTTTCTTAGACCATTTTTCATTAGGAGGATTCCCCTTTAGAGTCGTGGACCATTTTTGGACGGTAGCCAATTTTCCATCTTAATTACGTCTAAAATTCTCCTAAGATCATTTCGTCTTTGTTTCGTCATTATTTCAGTGACCTTTGACCTGAATGTACACAATAGATTTAAGCCTAATGGCGCTCAAAACTTTTATTTTATTTTTTTTTTCGTTATTTTTAGTCCCGTCATAAATCGCGATTAATTAGTTTTAATTAATGATCTTTAATTTTGAAAGATTTATCGCTTGATTAACATCCCGCTACAGAAGTTATTTTTGTCCCGGTAAAAGTTACAATTAATTAAGTATTTTTAAATATAAATTTTAATTTTAATAAAATTGAATTTTATTTATTTTTATGTTCAGTAAATTTATCGCGTACTAGGAAATTATTTTGATAATTATTTTTTAATTTTTTTGTGTCTGAGAATTACAAGTTTAAGAACTTGATTTATTAATTGCGCACTTAAATATCTGTGGTTTAGTATTAAATTTACTTCAAAGTCAAGCTTAATTGATATTTATTTAAGTGGAACCGCCATAATGTTTATCCCCCCCCCTGTATGCAAATTAGGTAATTTAAATTACGTAAATAGAATTTTAATATTAACATAATTACAATCAGTGTCAATGGCATTAGGAAGTTTATTAGTATTGAATTTCACACCTGATTGAATTTAAATTATTTTAATCATTGTTTTACTTATTTTTTTGTTGTTTTCTTTTTCAGATTTTTAAAATTCGAACATATTGGAAGTTTGTTATGTTTTGGATTTAATCAGCTAACGTTTTAATTAATGTAAGTTTTTAAATTTACATGTTTAATTGTAATATATATCTCCTAAGGGGGGTTTTTAAGAAAGAATTATCGTTAATTTATGCATGGAATTTGTTTCCTTATAAAAATTATTGACCCTCGATAATGTTACATTATATGAAGGGGGCAATTATTATAAACCTTTTATTTAACTTTTTTTTTAAATTAATTTATTATCTCAATTATTACCCTAAGGAATAAATTATTATAAATAATGATATCGTAATTTTAGACTGTTTTGATTGAAAACAGGGCATGTTTGGTTCCCCGTCTTTGCTTTAACACTATCTTAGTTGTCCTTATAAGCTCTGTTAAAGGTACATGTGGGATTTGGATCAAAAAAGTCTGTAAAAGTTATTATTTCATAGTTTAAAATATTGTGGGAGTTTTCAGTTTCTAACCCCTTCGGGCTGATACCATAATTTAACAATTATCTTACAACGACGACGTGGAGAGACACACAAACCCATAGCTATGGGCTGTTTTATGGTATGCGAAATACCACCAAACCTTATACGTTTTCAACAAGTATAAGATACAGCAGATAGGTACGTTTTTAAGTATAAAACCCTATGGGAAAATTATATTAAATGCTACTAAGCTACATTCAAAACTTTCCTTTTAACCAAAAAAAACCACGTGCCTTTTGGCGCCTTTTTTTCGCGCATTTTCTTACGGTTTAAATTTTTTTTTTCTTTTCAAAACCAGGAAAGTTTTTTTTATATTTCGTTTCATGAAAAGCGAAAATTAGATAGTATGGTTGGTGTTATAGAATTAAAAATACTATTCAGAGCTCTTTATTTAGGTTTAGGTTATCCTTGTAGGGGTATTATTTTAGTAGATAAACCCCTAAATGAATGGGAAATTTATCTTGAAAATCTTGAACTTGGTGGTTGGAGTTATGGTACCGTGAACTTGAGACAGACCAAATTATAATTTTGTTAAAGACCCAGACGTAAGACACTTCTCGCTTCGAGTTTGTCTGAAACGGGTTGATGACTGTTATGCTTAAGTTAATGAGTTAATTTGAGTCCCGTTTTTAATTGGACGTTTTGACGCGTTTGCTCGAATCGTGGGTGTTGAGAAAAAACTGTTTTTGTGTGTCCATCATGATGGGTTATTATCTAGGAACAGAAGGCAGTTATAAATTTCCAGAATTAAGTGGTAAATACCGTGTTTTTTTATACTTTGGTTAGCTAACGTTGGCTTGGCGTTACTAATTGACGAAATTAGGGCTAATTTAGGCTTAAGGATGATTCGTTTAAATATAGTAAGATTAAAGTTTGTTTTGACGGTTTCCTTGTTGGGTTTAGGAAGTAAATATGTTATTTAGTAAGGGTAGTTTTGTTAGGTTTAAAGAGAGTATAAATGTATTAAATTCGTCTGCTTATTAATTAATGAGATGAGGGCTAATTTAGGCTTAAGGTTGATTCATTTAAATATGTTTGTTTAGAAGCTTTGTTAGATTAGTTTAGAAAGTAAATACGTAATTTGTTTAAGGGTAGTTTTGTTATAAAGATTCGTTAGGCCAGACTTAAAGGGAGTATGAAGTGATTATATTGAAAGAATTGTCTGCTACAGATAGAATTGTTTGTAGCGACAAGTTTAGTGCGTGTAAGGGTGTTACGATGATGGGCAAGGGTCATTAGGTGATATTAAAAAAAATAAGAGTATTTATTTTATACTCCCTTTAATTATCTGTATTTTAAATTAGCAACGTTTTAAAGTTTATTTCTTCTAAATTATGGATGGTAGATTCGAAAATTGATTGTCCAATTTATCTAAACAGACGAAAACCGTCCCAAAATTTCTACTAAATTAGATTCAAATTGGTTTTAAGTGTTTTTTCGCGTACTGAAATTATTTTAAGAAAATTATTCGAATTTTTCCTTTTAGTAATTTACTTGATAAATATCACCTTTTAAATTTTAAAATCTTGACATTTAACGTGGTTCTTGGGGTATAACGGTACGGTGATATTTTTTATTTTTCATAATTAACCGCAACAGATATTTAAATTTATTTAAATCACCCAAGGGGAAATGAAATAAACTGCTAACCTTATGATATTGATTCCAGAGAGAAAAAGAGTTAATGACAATTAAATTATCTTAGTAGTGTGCAGTGACGCGTGCAAACCAACCACAAGTTACTTAGTTTTAAATTTTAATCGGAATTTTTGTATTTCTTTTGAAATGAATTCGAACCGTTACTAAATAATGTTATGTAGGAAAATTTTAACAACTGTTAATTTGAAATGGTTTTTGTTTTTCTCGTTTTTACACTCTTGTACATAAGTTCACGGTTTATTTGGAAAAACATTGGAAAAGGTGAAAGAATTGTCGTAATATTTTATTTAGAAATATTCGTGTAGGTTGAGGAGATTTTCTAGGGTTAAGGGTCGATACATATGTCAACATGTACTGCGAATTTTCGAAAGGGCAAAGGTTACGGAATTATTAAACTCTTATCTGAGTTCAAAAATTAATTTAAAGGAAGTAGCAAACGTTGAAATATTTCGAAAATACAGGCACTCCTTCTAAATTTTTAATTTTAGTTTAGAAAGCTCGAAGAATAAGATATTAAATTCGGACGAATTTAAAGGGATGTTGAATGCACGACAATAAGTTCTCTGCCGATTTTCTGCTACGCTATTAACATGCAATTTCACCCTCACTTTAATGTAATCTCGCTAAGTTTACTCCTTAGCTCAACACGAGAGAAGTTCTGAATCTTGAATATCCGCTTTCACCTAGTTTTAAATTATTCATAAAAATTTCTTGTTCTTTTTTTTATTACGAGATGATGAGAGTGCGCTAGAGGAGATATGAGGGAGGGGGGGGCTAAGAACTTGATCTAATTTGATTCTTAAAAGAGAAAAGGATATTTTTTTTCTGTATTATTTACCCCGTAACAGGGCTTTGTTCTTCTAAGAGATAATCTAAAAGGTTTCTTTTTGGGGCCATCCTATTTGTTTTCAAAAATTGGGAAAAGGAATTTGATATTTTCTTCTGATCTCTGGGGGTTGTTTAGTTGTACGTACGATTTTAAAGAGTGTTGTTACGTTTAAATGTTGCGTATTTAATGCGTTTGGGTGACCTCTGACCTCTGGTTCTTTTATAAGCTGGTCTAGAGTACCTCTGATAACTTAAACTGATATTTGTGTTGTGCTTTATACAAATTTGTGTACGGATAAAGGAGTTTCTTGCCTTTAAATCTTGCGTTTTCAATGGGTTTGGGTGACCTCTGACCTCTGCTTGGTTCTTAGCTGGTGAGAAGTACCTTTGATTGATAACTATTTTTATTGTGTTTTACTCGGGATATTTTTGTGTAAATAAAACCATTCCAGAATTACGTGACCCAATTCTCCCATCTGTAACGTTTGTTTAGTTCACTCGAATAAATAATTTATTCAAAATAGTATTTGGAAATGTTACGAGATTAGAAAGTATATTACGCTTTCTGTGAATTCTCATTACAATCTCTCCAAGAGACTGTTTGCTCAGTACTCCTTTGATTAAATAAGATGTAAATATATAGGAAACTCGTGTAAATGGGGTTGAAGTTGAAAAATTGTGTGTTGACGTGTCACCGTGCCTTTAATGAAATATTTGCTCTACCATAATTTATAGTACAATATGTTCCAGGGTATGCTACTTTGCTGCGCAGCTCTTCTGCTCTAGCTAAGGGGGAAGATTTATAGAGAAACTGTAAATTAGGCTTAACGTTCCGTGGAATAATATACTAGACAAAATTGTCATTGGAACTACTAGGCCTATACACCGGCTTTCTGTTTAGATCGTAAATTTTTGGATGATATTTTTATATTTTTATATACACGCAAAAAATCCTATCTCTCTGGATAGAAAATATCCTTATTTCCAGGCCGCATCCCGCTAGGCGCACTATAGTAGCAGACGGCGCGACGGCGCGAGATCATTTCGCGCGGCTACAAAATTTTAGGCGTTCGTTTGGAAAGTTTGAAGAAGCCAGTGCGCCAGTTGTTTTACGTTAATTTAACTAATTATTTCGGGTTGTAGTGATTAAAAACTTGAAGAATAGTCGCGAACGTGATTAATCCTTGATATTCAAACGATTTCTTAGCTAAAGTTCGCGTTAAAATTAACGATCAACCGGTTTTAGTCTGCAGACAGTTTGTGATAGCCTAGGCTTAGGAAAAAATTGTGTAAAATCTTGATCCATCCAGGAGGAGTAATATTTTATTTTTGTTTCAACCCCGTGGGGTAAAGACGGAATAGTGTAGAAAGGAGGAAAAGATGTTTTATTTTGAGCGATTATTTCAAAGGTATGTGTCTTTAGATAACGTTTTTTTTGTAAGATGGTTAAAACTCCCCAGAAACAAATTGAAATCTAAACCCCTACAGGAGGTCGTTGATTCTTCTTGTTATATATATTTTTCTTTCTTTTAACAGTATAATAAGGGATCTATTATTTAGGTTGATTGTTTTATAGCGTTTTACTTCAACTCTCCTCCCATTTATTTTTTATGGTGTTTATTTTGTATCAAATTAGTAGGTTGTTATTTGTGTCGTTTGAAAAAGATGCGATTATAAAAAAACTTAATGGATAGCTTCAGGGTTCTCTATATCTTCACCAAGGTTTTGGTGGTATTGAAATAATCGTTACAAGTGACGTAATTTGGGTGTCAGTGTTACTAAGGCCATTGGCAGACTTTAACATTTGAAGTGTTGCCAAGTTTACTGGGTCGGAAATTTTGCTGAAACTGTAATATTTTTTTTTTTTGGAAGATTCAATATTTACACAATGTTGTGAAATTTGTTATTATCACTAAAGGGAGTATAATGTGTCCCCCAGTTGCCACATTTTGACACAGTGTTTAATTAAAACCAAGGCCTAATTGTTATTAATTAATCTACTCGCGTAGCACCGAATCACGTGACTTTACTTAAGCATAATCCCCCTGGGCGCCTGGTATTAAGGCGCGAGAAATTTCCAGTATCATTAAAGAAAATTGTGCTAATACTACAAGTACATACTTAACTATCTAAAGTCCATTAGTATAATGGTTATACTTCCATTCCATTCCATTTAGATCATTCTTGGGGACCCTAAAGTGCCAAAACTTATTCCAACAAGGCCCATTATCCTTAACCTATAACTTATACAATATACAATCTTGCTGTACCAGGAAGCTAGGGGGAAGGGGAGAGGGTTAGGTACCCAGGGTTCATACAAACCTGGAAAACAGAGAAAACCTGGAAAAATCAGGGAAATAAATAGTTGACAAAAACCTCAGGGAAATTTATAATTTTTAGTAAAATTGAGGGAAATCAGGGAACTTTGCGTCAAACAGGGGCCGAGTAATTAAGCAAAATGTTCGTATGAACAGCCCCTCCGTAGGATTAACATTACACTAAACTTTGGGGGCTCATAACTCTGGTTATATTAGAGATACGGGGATGTCCTTTGAGTATGTTATAGTCATATTTGCCCCCTCTTCCTTCGTTAACATTTGCTCCATACGATACTCCATATAGGGGGAAAAAGCTGGAAAATTCAGGGAAGTATATGGGGAAAAACCTGGAAATCTCAGGGAAATTTGTTTTCCAAAAGTTGTATGAACCCTGAGGAAGGGGAGAGGGTTAGGAACCGGTAAGGGTCATTTTGATCAGTGACCATTTGGGTCGCGTCAATTCCTTAGCATCTGAAGTGTATAACGGGGGGGGGAAGGGTCTAAGAAAAGCGATCTTCTTAAGGAAGTCCTTTAACCGGTGCTGCTTGCTGTTATTTTTTCTCGGCGCTAGCTAAGAGAGAAACCTCCCTCGATATAACGGATCGAATATCTTCTACTATGAAGATAGGCGAAGCCATTCTCTCGCACGCATAATGCCAGCATAGGAAACTTATTTTTTCTTCTTCTTTCTGTTATACGCTTTTCAAGAAGATCACGGGTCCTTTTCTTCCGCTATCTCTTCTTTTATAAGTTTCTAGCCTATAGCTATTCTCAGACAAACTCGATTACTTCTCAAACAAAAAAGCTAGGTGGGAACTGAAAGGATAAAGTTACCTATTTTCTTCGCCTTTCTTACTAGGCCTATTTCGTTTCGTAAGACGTATATACGCCCAATTCTCATTCGTATATATAATGGTAATCTTTTTTTCTCGCGCAACAAAAGTCAATTCGTCTTTTTAAAAGTTTAGTTTTTCGTCTCTCCATGCAGCATGCTCGGTTTATTTATTTATTTTTGGCCACCTAAACATTAATTTTATTTATAGCCCCAGTGATTATGAGTTGAAATGGATTGAGGTTTCATCAATGAGGGTTCACATACATGTGTATGTTTAATAAAACTGAATTGAACTGAAGGATGTGGATTGAGGTTTCTTCATTGAGAGTTGGTTGGTTCACATACATGAGTATGTTTAATAAAATTGAATTGAATTGAACTGAAGTCTATGCGTAGATATATTCTTTAATCTCGTTCTGTATACATTTGAGCTTCGCTTTTGAATACTTCCCGCAGTGCATAGCTTAGAAATATTTAACTTAAACGCAATTAGAGTTAATTTTAATTCTTCCCATCCTGGATCCCCTCTTGAAAACTGGGAAATTGTAAAATAATTTCTAATTTACCTTAAAAACGTTTTTGTTGCTGTAACATTTCATGATTAATTAGAGCGCATTGTAAATTACAAATTATCGGCGCGGGCATCCGAGTCCTCTAGTCACACAAATCAAATTGTAACAAGGGAATATTTAGAAAAAGAGAAGAAGCGGCTTGCATGGTAAACCACTACCACCCCCTCATTATTTATCGCTCTGCAACCTTAATTTGCATCCCAGAGTCACTCTATCTTTTTTAAAAAGGCGGGAAACTATATAGGGGACGACATCCACGCACGCGCCAGTGGTGCTCTTCCAACAGCTCGCGCTGGATGCCATGGGTCCATGGCTCGTGCTTTTTCGAGCTTTTAATCTTGTTAAGTTCTCCTAACTCAATCTAAATGGGATAGCGGAACCAATTAATCTTTTCTCTATCCCTTGGGTCATAGCAAATACAATGCTTGCTACATACACACACCGTATATATTACTGTTCACTCTCACACAGCACCCAAGAATCGGGCATGAAGAGATATTTCTCCTTTGAATTCTCTTGCATAAGAAAGTTAAGTGAAGAATGTGGAAGGGATCAAACTTAGCTCTTGTTTTATAGTTGATAGTTTGCAATAATGAAGGTAACTCTTGTTTTAGTTGAAAGATCGCAATATTGTGGCCTGAAATTTACGATGAAATTATATAAGTCTCGCTTATTTCTAATATTACACACATTTTTTCATACTTAGGCAGTTTAGTATTCATTTTTTTGTCGACTTTATTGGGATTTTAGAATGTTAAAGTTGATCTTCTCCATACTGTATAATATTCGAATCTGTTTACTATACATACTACACTGGATAACAGAACCAAAACTTAAGATACGGAAGTGTATTAGAAGCGTATGGGTTAGAATATAAGTTCCTCTTTATTCAAAACAGGGCTATATAGTATATAACTTTCACGTTTATTCCCAAGGGAGACTGCGGTTTGGTTTTCTTTTGTGTTTTTAAGATAAAACTCTTAAAAATAGCGCATATTTTGAGATAAAGGAAGGATGTGCTTTGAACTCTATATAGTTATTTAAATATTTCTCAATCTCCTATGGAATATTTTTGAGTTATTTCTTAGGCTTTCTTGTTTTATGAATATCATCATAGAATCTCCCATTAAACGCGGTTAAATTCTCTATCTACCTATTGTGAGCACTTCATCTTCCCTTTAAAAATACCCTCGCTATAATTACCTCCGTTTCGGTTACCGGTAATCGAGACATCTTCAGAGGCAGAAAATCCATGGAAAATCCTCCTACGCATCGGTGTATAGAAGGTAAAACGATTTTTACTCTCATCTCTATGCTCTTCCAATCGCGTTCGAGCCCTGCTAAGAAATTCTCCGCATACCACTGACTAAAGAATGAGCATATAATGCGAGAGCCTTTAATACAGGGTGTTAATTTCTGATAAGTCTGCATTCCATAAATTAAGGGGGATGTTCTTTGGGAAATCGATTTTGAGTCGAAAATATTCTGTACTTCTATCTCAATTTTGTTTGCCCTAAGGGACACTGTTTTCAAGAGTGTTTTAGGGATGACCCCTTAATTAAATTATTAATTAATCATTGTCTTAATCAGTTCTTAATTAATTAAATTTAAGGGGTCATTCTTAAAATACTCTGGATGCAATCTTAACTCGAAAACCGTGTCCCTTAGCAAACAAAAGTGAGATAGAAGTTACATTTTCGACTCAAAATCGATTTCCCAATTTATGGAATACAGACTTATCAGAAACACCCTGTATAGGCCTAAGTAACCCTAACTTTTGCTGCAAATCGCTGTTACGTATATATATAGCTTCATTGAAATGATAGAGAGTGCCTTCGGGAAGGATGTAAAAAGAGATAGTGTCGAAAAAATTTTCTTCCAGTATTTGTCCATTCGGCTTTCTTGAATGTAGACAGACATAAACTTACTTTTCTTGCCTTGGAGTTCTTTCACGGGATTACCTGAAGGCTGATATGAGCTAGTCTTAACCTACGGGAAATGGGCCTTATAAGGTCAGGGAGTTTGAAACTTTGTCATGGAGGTCAAGATATTCTTTGACCATGGTTATTTTTGGCTTTCAAGGGTCAGTGGCAATAATTTCCATACAAATTTAGACCAATTTAGTCTAATTTCGTTGTTATTTTCCTGCATTTTTCTTTAATCAGCTCCGAGGGGCTGGTCACTCAGTATAATCGGTGTACACAGCTGTACCTTTCACTGTACTAAATTGATAACGCGTAATCTTTAAAAGCCCTGCCTTTGACAGTGCTAAAATGATTACACGTAATCTGTAATCGGTGTACAAGATCTTTGAGAGTGATTAGCCCCACGATCAGCTCCAAATTAACTCCAGTTGTGGTTTTTGGAAACAATTTTGGGTGGGCCTTTTTTTTCTGTAAGAAATATCAGCGTACCGCGCTGACCCACCTTTTCCAAATTAGGCTTAGCATTCACGCTATAGTTTTCGTACAGATACGATATCTTGGTATAATAATATCAAAGGCTTAGAGCTTATTCCGCTTTGAAATAGGGACACCGGTAACCGAGCCGAGTGTGGTCGAGAGAGAGTGCATGGTTCAGACTTTTAATGAAAGCCTCCCAAGCCTCCAAAAGAAGCTTTGGTATAGGAAAGGATTAGAATCAAAATCGTGAGGTTAATACCAAGGAACCCTCCTCATCCCCAAAAAAGAGAGCATATACTATACTGCATGGGTAGAAAGAATTTTAGAAAATTCCGAAGACCGTATATATAAGTTTTATATCTTAAAAAACATTCCACGCTTCGCTGATGTCTTAGTAATAAACATTTCTTGAGAGAGTACAAGTTTATCCTCTAATATTAGACGGTATTAAACTTTTTATAAGGTTTTAAAAAGTCTTAGTAATGTTATAAAACTTGAGTTACTTTAATTTTGTTACTTGTTTTGTAGAGATTCGTTTTTATATATTCATGTATATTGCGCCTTTAGAAGTGTTCCAACCGTTGCACTCCGGTGTTCAGGGAGAAACCAACTTTTAGGGGCAATAGGAAAATTTGCGTGTGCTTTAATTGAATTAAGTGCGTGTAAATGTGTAACGTAATGTTAATTTCGCGTGACTTATGATCCAAGGAGGGGGTATTTTAATATTTAATCAGGATTTATTTTATATTAATGCTAATTTATCATGATTTTAAGTGCTCAACAGAAATAATTTTATTTTGAAAACGGTGGCCCGAACGGCGAAATGTTAAGTACATTTTCGAGTCAAAATCGCTTTAAGTGCATCCCCTTCATTTATGACATACTTATAAGAAACGCCCTGTACAAGTCCAACCATTAAAACAAATCCGGCCGTTTTAATTGCGATACCCTTATAATATTAGGCTTGATTTAGATTCTAGAATAGACGCGTCATACTTCATAATGGCCTTACACGTTGCAAGTACAGTCGTCTAACTTTTGAGTAGACGTATCGTAGTTTACGTAAACGACAGTGAAACAGTTGGGGGAAAAAACCCCGTATTAAATGCAAATGTTTTATCTCTAACGGAGGAAACGACCAAAAATTTTACTTAGATATTAAAAATCATTCGAGCAGTATATGCGATGCTGTTGAAAAATTCTTTTCCGCTAATTACCTTAGTTTTTTGTAAGTAAAATTATCTCATAATTGCTCTATAATTGATATTAATTTAAATACAATAATGTTAGGTGTTTCGGTTTATTTGGTCACTTCGGCCGTGGTAAAGCCGATTATCGGCAATCCTCCGATTTGCGGAATTAATGAAGAGAGTGGTTGCGAAAATAGGATGTCGGATCTATGCAATCCGCCTAAATTTAGTTCATATATTTGCAAAAATGGGTGCCATTGTGATAAAGGTTTTTGCCGTGAAACCGAAATTTCGCCATGCACTTCGAAACGAAGTACATCGTAAGATATCAGCAAATTATCGAATGATTGAGTGATAATTAAAATACGCTGAGAAAATTAATTGTTCTCGTAAAATTTGTGTCTGTACTTACCAAGATGAAGAAAATTTTACTTAGAGTTAAAACTAATTGTGGGGTTTGAACTTAAAGATACCAGTGAAAATGCGGACCTATGAAGTTTCGATGGTATCTGTTAATTAATGGTTAACCGTATTACAAGTTTACTAACAAAGATAAACTGCTTTAAAATTTACGAAACCTTTAGGAACGGTCCCTCAGAATATTCCCACCAGTCTTAGTAAAATCTTGTTTTGTAGGAAGCCAGCCTAGACTAGCGCGCCGTCTTTGATCTTAATTTGGTACCTCTAATTCCTTAATTATTATCCACTTGGGTTCCCTTTTATATATCCATTCCACGATGTCAAAATTAAATTGGAGTAAACAACGCAGAGACAAGAATTTTCCCCCTTCATTCTAATTAACCTCTTAAGTCGGTTTCATGTTTTATTAAATTAGTTCTGCCTTTGTTTAATAGAGGGCGCGAGTTACTAAGTCCCTCTTCTAAAAGTTTGGGTCGATGAATCTCCTCTCTCTCTGTGTTAATTTCGGTAAAGTTCAAAGGCGGGGGTAGAAAAGACAGCCGTCTCAAGATTTTATGGAATCTAGCTTAGGATGATACGCCACGCTTCTACAAACTTAGAAGACGATATCCGTAACAAATCATAACAGAAGGCCAAACACTAAAGTTGAATACTTTAGTGTTGGAAATGATGGACTTTTGGTGCAGGTTTTTTTACTGCGTTGTTTGTCTTGAGTTTGTATGACCACAAAGTGGTGACAATTCTCTTAGTTTTAGCTGTTGGGTTTGTTCAAGTTAGATAATGTTGGGCCACGTTGGATTGGGTTGCGTTGGTTCTTCAGATCAGAAAAGGTTTTTGCTTAAAAACTTCCAAGAAATGGACTTCTGGCGTAACGTTGAATGCTTGAATCATCTTATATATATATTACGTTACCAGTTAGACATTCAAGGGCCCCCATCCATGAGATACTACAAACAGAAACAGATAGTTCTGTACATCTTGAAATTTACTCAATTTAAATATAAAGACTTTAACTGTATAAAGCTATTGACCTTTTTATAGAAAATAAAATCTGTGTTCATTCAAGTCGCTTGCTTGCTTACTTGCTACATGATCAAAAGATACCCTTTTTATATTATTTATCAAATTAATCAAGCGAAACGTCTACATTTGATAAGAAACTTTTCCAATATTTTTTTTTAAATATCCAGAAAATTCCCATAAATTTAAAAAAAGTTATGTTATTATTATATTTAATGAAACTTAATTTTTAAATATTTAGCCATAATTTTTTTTTTCCAGTGTGTACCTACATTAGTTTCACGGTAATGTTTTACTCAATATTTTTTTAATCACTTAGAAACAAACTTAATTTTAATTCCGTATTATAATTAGAAACAAGTTAAATAATATATACAATATGTGGTGAAATAACCGGTATTGTTTTAATGGATATATTTGCATCATTAAATAAAAATGCTTGTGTTGTTTTTTCAGGGTTAATGTTCGTATGTGAATACCTTTTATAGTATTTTTTAATGAAGGCATTTTTTAATGATTAAGTATTTCAAAGGAATTAGCAAATTTTATTATACAAGGTGTATTGTCAGAAATTTAAGGGTTATTAAATGTTCTGTGGAAAATCAATCTTCGGTCGGACTATGATAAACACCCTGTATTTCCAAATTATTCCTAGAGTTAATTCTTTAAGATTTAAGGTTTATGCTTAACAAACTCTTTTACACTTTTATTTGTGAAATTGCTCAATTTTTCGCGTTAGATTTAATGAAAGTTGACTTGTTTCGAAGCTACATGAACGATCATAAACCCGTCTCAGTATGAAAGTTCTAAGATTACAAGTTTGAAATTAAGGTTACGAGTTACGTTAGCCTTATTGAACCTTCAAATCGCGATTGATTATAACTTAAGCCACTGCGCTTTCTATCCTATATAGGATGTATGACCTTCCCATGGAATATACTGACTGGTGCAGTGTTTTAGCCAGGGTGCGTTTCAGTGCCCGAGTGAACGGGAATTTTGGTAGCATGCACCATCGTTTATTTTTTGGCGTTTATCAGGGTGTAGCTTAAGTCTTAGAGAAATGGCGGGAAGTTTCCCCGTTTTACTGTAGGGCAAGGCTCTGCACGCGCTATACCTAATACTGATTGGATTAAGTTTCATCCATGGGCATCGAGCGACGATCTAGCCCTTGTATTTGAGCTTGTCTATAGACAGGAATTTCCGAATTTGTCGTTTTAGCTCTGGCAAATAGCGCGGATAATGGGGTCTTAGACAAACTCACTTGGCAGCACGATATTAATCATTAATCCCATACTGAACAACTTGTCCCGCGCTCCGAGCCCCGTCTCCCATGGGGTTTATAGGCCTAGCTAAGATGTTATGGCGGGAAATTTTCCTAGAATTTCTCGCGCCCATTTTTGAAATATATTTGGCGGGAAATGAATGCCGGAGATTATCAATGATTGCGTATTGATCCCTAATGAGATTTATTTATAAGTTTCTATTAAGAAAATTGCTCGAGCGGAAGTGCAGTAAAGTAATTAAAGTTAAAAAAATGGAATTTCATGCAGTTTTCAAGAATATCTGATTGCGTATTAAGCCGTAATTAGATTAGGTTTAATTTTATTTAAAACATTTTTGCAAGTACAAGTTCAGTAAACTAGAACTTTGGAATTCACAGGGGGCTTTTTTTGGTCATAGTAGAACTACAATAGCTTCGCCAAAAATAAATTATTAAAAATTCAAAAATAGCCTCGCCAAAAATAAATTATTAAAAATTCAAAAATAGCCTCGCCAAAAATAAATTATTAAAAATTCAAAAATAGCCTCGCCAAAAATAAATTATTAAAAATTCAAAAATAGCCTCGCCAAAAATAAATTATTAAAAATTCAAAAATAGCCTCGCCAAAAATAAATTATTAAAAATTCAAAAATAGCCTCGCCAAAAATAAATTATTAAAAATTCAAAAATAGCCTCGCCAAAAATAAATTATTAAAAATTCAAAAATAGCCTCGCCAAAAATAAATTATTAAAAATTCAAAAATATTCTAAAAGAATTAAATAAATATTTCCAGAGAAGCAGATTTGTGTGAACTTTTACTGAAATCGGTACAAATCAAAAGGCATTGAAAACTGTCAAAATATGTAAATATCTTTGAATCTTTTTGGCTACCTAAATAAAATCGTATCTAGGATTTAGAAATTGGCAATAAATAAACGCTCAAATCCTTGAGTCCAGATATCCAATCCCCTTCTTGAAAAAAAAAACCAAGGAAACCTGAAAAATATTGGGAATATAGCAGTAGAAGCCTTAGCAAATGCGATCCCCAGAAAACAAAACTTAAGAAACAAAAAAGAAATATAAGAAAAAAAGCCTTCTCTAAGCTAACCATCTCAGGGTTTTAAAGAGAGATAGATATACAGGGGGTTGGGGGACTATTGCCCATCTTATTCTACTCTGTAGGTTTGCTCCCTTTTCCGTTGATATTTGTCATATATCACAGTGGCAATGCCACCAACACAGACTCTAGGCCTCCCTCCCCCGTGAAGATTTGCTCTTTTGCAGGCTCTGAGTTTGAAAAAAACTGAACAAAAATGAGGAAAAAGCTCTTTTTCATTGGCGTTTTATGGCGCGTAAAGTTTCTAGGATGTGAAATATGTTTATACAGTTTGGGGAAAAACAGTTATAAACTTTGCACTTTTTAATACGTAATACCAGTTACCCAAGCTCGGTGGTGTTGGGTGTTTTTTTGGGGGGAAAGTTGCGAACTCTTGTTTGTGGTTGGTTTTTGAGGGGCTGGGCGCTGCTGTTATGAGGTTTGGTACTGGTAATCGTAAAACACCAGAAAATAAAAAAAAAATTTGGGAAGTAAATTTTTTTTAATTTTCAAAAACGCATCGGTCTGGAAATTAAGGCGCCAAAATGTGGCGGGAAATTTTACCCACGTTTTCAAGAAAATTGCGGGAATTTTTGGAAAAAAAATGTGTTGCCAAAACAATCCTGAAATTTGTCTAAATTAGGCCTAATAGAAATTATTTTTGGGAGTAGTATGAACGGAACCTTACGATAATTCCAATTTCAAGAAAATATCTCAAAATTGAAACGGTGAAAGAATGTACAAGTGCTTCTGAGTTATAAGTTTGTTTCAAGTTCATGGCTTACGATTTTTTCTTTCAATAGTATCATGATTTTAAAATAGTTCTTAAATATCGACTTAAAAAGGGTCCATTTATTGTTAGTCGTAGTTTATTGAACCTGAAACGGAAAATTAATCGCTATTAATTTTCGTTAAACTTCTCTGATTTTTATGAAAAAGGTACTCTACTATATGCTTATATTATATTATACTGCCAGAGCGCAAGTCGAGCGTATCCCCGAGATCCTGAACCAAAAGAAAAACCACCAACCATCCTTGTGTTGTACATATTTTGTCCAATAAATCTTTTGCTAGAAACGATAATGTGTTAACCCACCCCCACAAGCTGACTTTATACTTTTTCAAACCCAAAAAAACCCTTAGGATAGTACTTGATAAAAAAAAATATTTCAAGTTTTTTTCGTTTAATCGCTTGAGACATCAATACTTTTTCGTTTCCGCCCATGGCCCGTGCGTCTATGAAGAAGTGTTGACAATCCACTTGTATTGGATAACAAACAACCTCAAATCCAAACCTTATACTTGATGGTGGCCTCTACCCCATGGATATGTATAAATACTCGCGTATTATGGATACTCCACTAGGCAAACAAATACGCGTTACAAACATAGCGGATGCGAGACGGCAGCCTGTAAATCGAAGAGGGAAATGGCTAGGCTACGTGGGGAATCCTGGGTGGTGGGTTTGAAATTTAGCCCATGCGCAGAGAGAAAAGTCAAATTTCCCTCTCTCTCACAAGGTTGGGGGAGTGACAAGTTGTGTTTTCCCCCTTCTGAACGGGCGCCTAAGCGAAATGCCTTCTGGAACATTAGAGATGGGAATAATACGTTAGTATTTATACATATCCATGCCTCTACTATACCCGAAGTTGCTTTCCCCTCGTTGCTCTGTATTTTTGTTGCGGTTTATGTTAGATTTTGTTGGGAATTTTAGGGTAAAATTTAAAATTCCGTCCTACTTAAGTATATGTTGTAGAGTATATACAAAACATTTTTAAATTCGTCGGTCTATGCACTTTTAGAAGATTCAACCACTTTAAGTGAGCTTTCATGCGCAACCCTCGTGTAATCGTTTTTGAAGTCTTGAAGATGCAATTGTATTAAATATAAAATAAAAAATAGGTTGGGAATCTATTTAAAATTTAGAAAATATTAGGGCGCAGACTTATTTATTATTGTTATTGTTATTATACAAATTTGGATCATTTGCTGTGTTGTAAATAATGTTGGTTGTTGAAGAGAGAATGGCATGCGTAGGTTATAATCAGTTAGGCTTAGGATTTTGAAAGTTGGTTCTTTGTCCTTGTGGTAAAGCTGATGTCCAGTTCGCGATTTTATTGTAAGCCTTGGCTTAGAAACATCGTATGATTAATTTATATTTAGGCTTAGTACGTCAAACTTGATAGGCATAATTCACGCTTTAAGTGGGCCTTTCCTCGCATTCGCATTAGGCTTAAGAATATCTTAGGCATAGGCTTTAATAAATTAATTCCAAACATGGCCTCGATATTTAATCCTAATTAGTAAACTTGTATTCTTAAAACTTTGGATTAAATTATCATCACCCTCATATATTTTTCACTAATTTAACTGGAATTAATTCCAATTAAATTCTCGAGTGTTATTTTATTTAGATAGACCTTTGACCTTTTTGTCGAGTTTTAAGACTCGGTTTATACGTAGACGGGAAAATAGCCCACGCTTAATTTGGTATTCTAGAAACATTTTAAATAATTAATCTTGCTGGTTTGTTTTAATGTAAAATTAACGAATGCGCCTAGAAATTCATCCCAATCGATTTTGTTAAAGGAGAAGTTACGACTGGAGAAAAGGGATTTTATTTTTTTAAAAAAATCGTTGAGTTAACCCTAGGTCGTTTTCCGGGAGGCTCGCTGAAAAATCTCCCTGGAGCCAGCCGACGTAATTTCGGTGACTTATACGAAAATAACTTTTCCCAAATTTTTCGCTTCATCCTTCCTACGAAAAGGAATTTATTCCATTTTATCCAAGAATATAAATTTCTTAATATTTTTGTCTAAGAATTTACTTCATCATGCCTTGATTTCTTCTTTTTATTTTTGTCCAAGGAATTTAAAATCGATCATGTCTAATTGCTTTCAATTGGTTTGGTTTACTCTGTAATTACCATAAAGGGTTGAAAAAGACAGGGAATTTCAAAATAGGTCTAAAAATTCGGGAAATTTTAAGGAAATTTAAAATAGACGTAAAAGGTTGGGGAGCTAAGGAAATTGGAAAATGGGCCTGAAATATTTAGAGAGAATTCAAGGATTTGGAAAATAGGCCTTAAAGTTTGGGGAATAGTTAGGGAGATTGAAAATAGGTCTAAAATAGTCGGGAAAATTGAAGGAATTTGAAAAATAGGCCTAAAATATTCGGAAAACTCAAGGAATTTGAAAAATAGGCCTAAAATATTCGGGAAAATCAAGGAATTTCAAAAATAGGCCTAAAATATTCGGGAAAATCAAGGAATTTCAAAAATAGGCCTAAATATTCGGGAAAATCAAGGAATTTGAAAAATAGGCCTAAAAATTCGGGAAAACTCGAGGAATTTGAAAAATAGGCCTAACCGATTAGGGAAGACCTAGGGAAATTTAAAGTAGACCTTATAAATTCAGGAAAACTCGGGAAAGTTTTTGCTTGTCAATTTTGACTTCAAATAGTCAGGGAAAAATCTGCGAAACCCATAGCTTCATCATTCATGTAATTCTAAAACAAGTTCATTACTCTAGTCAAGTATACTGAAGGATGCATGCACGCGCTTAAGCTTTTGGCCCCTCTCTCATCTAGTATCCTCCATCTTAGATAAATTGAGATTAGTCACGTGTAGCCTCACTTTTATCTTTTTAATATACATTTGTGATGTGGCGGGATTTTGAAAAGCATGCATGCTCCGCTATATCACAGTACTACAGTAAGTTCCAGCTAGAGCATTGCATAGGCCTTGCGGTGTAGCTTGAGTGGTGGTGTTTTTGGAGGGAGAGAACTTAAGGAGAATGAAATTTTTAATGGGTAACCATTTCGTAGTATGGTTGGTATATTCCATGGTTCAATGACTTCGCGTGAGAGTTTTAGGGTTTTCACTTTATCTCCATTTTATTTTTTTTCTTAATTTCAAGCTCAGGTGTATTAAATGCTATATTCGTTTCTTTTTTTATTGGAACTCCTTCCCAAGTCCTTGTGATATGAAATGATATTGATCTATTTGGGGTCGATAGAATTTTTAGCGTGATGCGTATGTACACGATTTTTAGGATCTTCTATGCAGGGTGATACGAAAATGGGTGATGGTGCGATTTTTGTTTGGCTCTATGAGAAATTTGGTCAGATATGAACCATTTTCGGGAACACCCTGTACACTTGAGTGTATCTGGTTCTGGGAGTAATGTGACTTTGGAAATTTATTCCATTTTGGGTTGCTGGTTGGCAGAAGGGAATAGCGTTGCTAGAACTTGGAAGTAGTGGTTTTTTTTAAGACTTGCTTCGTTGAGTTGGCTGCTGGGTTGTGTGGAAGGTGGGAAATGATTTTCATAAGTATTTTTCGAGGTGTTTGTTTTTTTCGGGTGTCCATAATGTAGATGAAGAATTATAGATTCTTTGTAATTGAGCTTTTTATGGATTTTGAATAAGTTTGATTGTAGAAGTTCTGAAATAAAAATTTGGTTTGGAAATCAAATTTGAACACAAAATATCCTTGGGAAATATGGGGTCTTCAAAAGGGAATTTTGAAAAAATATATAGCTTAAATTTCAGAGAAATTCTTCAAAATAAATGTCTGAAAATGCCAATTTTAATTCAGAATTATTCCAAATTTTTCAGTAAATATTAATTTGAATATGAAAAATTTATTAAATAGTTAGTACCAAATTATTTTTCTCGTCGATGAATTAGGTTAAAATTAAAAAAAAAACTAATTAGGCTTATATAATTAAGCCTTATTTCCTTTAATTAATCGCTACACTTCTAAACATCCTTAAGATATTAATTATAAATTTTAATTAATATTTCACCCCCTCCCCCATTTGAAAGAAAAATAAATAGTTCGAAGGACATATACATACATACATACCTACGTGCAACAAAGGGGGGGGGGGTTATTACAACAGAACACTATTCGCGGCTATCTTTTATAGTTGATGTAATGACGTAATTTAGCGGTCTAATTTGCATAACCATTTGCTGAGTCGCGCGTGCGGCGTTTCGAGGCGAACGAATTATTTAAATTGAACGGAATTACTGCGCGTTGGAGTAAAACAATACGAAGCTTTTATTATTCCTCTTTGGTGGATTGCGCCTAGTTGTCTCTAATGATAAGGGCTTCATTCTGAAACGTTTCGAAATAGAGACAAAACTAAAGCCTAATGGTTAGGAGGAGCAGACTCGACTTGTATGTATATAAATTCCTAACGTTCTGTCGTCCGCGACTGAGAACGCAATATTTTTAGAACGGAACGTTACTAGAATTCCGTTACAGTCGCAATTTGCTTTATTTAGTTATTAGTTAAATTCTCGAAAAAGATACAATGTCAGGGAGGGTGTTTCTGATAAGTCTGCATCCCATAAATTAAGGGGGTTAATTGATTTTCTTTGGGAAATCAATCGATTTTGAGTCGAAAATGTATGACTTCTATCACCGTTTTTGTTTGCCCTAAGGGACACTGTTTACGAATTATGATTTTCAAGGGTGTTTTAGGGATGACCCCTCATTAAATTAGAAAAAATTGTCTTTTGATCAGTTTCTGAATTAAATTTAAGGGGTCATCCGTAAAATACTCTGGATAATCTTAATTCCCTTGGGGCAAACAAAATGGAGATATAGAAGGTACATTTTCATGCCTTAAATTTATGGCAGACTTATCAGAAACACCCTGTATATGAATAAACTAGAGTTACTTTGAAGCAAATTGCGATTGGGTGCTTTGAAAGCGCGCCCGCCCGCTTCTGTGTGACATTACTATATAATCCATTCCACGTTTCTTTCTATTATTTTAATACAAGGGAGATGCCATACCAAGATCATCTCAATGTTTTGATGCAGTGTTATTATAGAGTGTTTCGGAAAGATCTATCAGATATTAAGAATTGCATGGGTTCTTTGTGAAATCAATTTTGAGTCGAAAATGTTCTGTACTTCTATCTCCATTGTGTTTGCCCTAAGGGACACTGTTTTCGAGTTATGATTGGCCCTAATTTCTTACAGACCTTTTTAAGAAACAAAAGGCACCTTGAGTGTGTCAAATGTCGTGTAGATTATTCTTTCTATAGAACACTCAACTTGAAATGATCTCTGTAAAATCGTATTTCTTTTATAGGTGAAATATAATTTAAACTGGTGTGTTTTTAATTGTTTATTTGATTGCGTTTTGGCTGGGTTTGCCTTTATTCTTTAAATTTAGTAGACCAGGATTGCTGGCGTCCTTGGCGTCTCTGCCGTGTAAAATCATCCACGCTTAATGTCACAAATTGCGATTGTAATCGCGTCTCTAGAGAAGGAATGGGCGTAAAAACATTATTTTTGTAAGCGAGGCGCGATTTCATGCTTAGGGAAAGGGCCCTCTTTCAGATACTGCGTTCTGTCATTCTGATTTAGTTCTGTTGTAATCTTACTTTTAAAGGTGTAGTGTAATGTTATAAAGCTGGGATGGAACCAATTGGACCCTTTTTATTAGTTAGGGGGTAAAATAAAATCAGCTTGTGTGGACCAACTAAAGGACTCTGGTGTATGGAGGGTCTATTTGGTGTTTTTTAATGGTTATCACACACTTTCTCTTTGTTTTAAATCCCAATTTATGATTTGAAATAGCTGTTTTTTACTATGGGGCCTCTGTGCGGTTACCCAGCATGCATTGCGATTTGTGTTATTATCCAGAGACCTTAAAAAAAAAAAGAAATAAAAAAAAAATTAATTCGTAATATAAATCTCTGGTTTACAAGATAAGCTTTAGTTTTGTTTTTTAATTAATCTCTAAACCTCTGAAAAAAAAAATGTACCCAGGACGCACAAAAAATGCCTGGTATTTTTTTTTAAACAGGGGTGTAGTTCGTATTTGACATTAGAAAGTTTAACTTTTTTTTAGTCTAAAACAGGATATCCAAAATTGTCGTTTAGAATTAGAATTGAATTCAAGTCAATGAAAAATTTTTGAAACTCGAAACTTACCTTGAAAATTGTCGGCTTTTAGAAATTGGATCCTGTATTTCAATTTAGATTTTACCTATACCTGTACAAATATATAAATATAAACGTCGTGTTGTAATTTTGACCCGCATCATGGAAATATTCTGGGAATTATTACTGGTACCCATACATTTTAATTGACTGTAAGATTGCATAATTTTTTTTATATATAAATTTTACTTCATTTTAAATCATTCAGTTGAAGGTTGTAATATTTAGTTATTTTCTATTTTGTTTCTAAAACATTTAAGCTTTCGATATTTTTACTTCAAGTTCTTTACTTCAGACAACACTTAAACGCTTAAGAAATGACCCCCATATTGACCCCTTCAGAATCCCAAAATAAACATTCAGTTGGACCCAATATAATCTGAAATTCAATACCGAATATCGGAAGTAAAAAGTATTAAATCTATTCAGTAGAAATAAATTAACTTAAAACTCTCAAAAGTGTTCATAGAGTAATCACTTTCATTATTCCAATTAAACAGCTTTAATTTTTGAAATAGGGTTTTTTTCTTTGCTATTTAATAATACTTCGGATTTAATATACTTTTGAAACCCACCCTATAAATAATTCAATACAACGTCCAAAACAATACGCATTTTTCTAACCCCATAATTTTATATTTCTTTTCTTTTTTTTCTGTTCTTCACAGAAAGCGAATCAGAGTCCGAAGATGATTGCTTTTATCGGAGTCGTAAACGCCAGAAAAGTTATTACATCAATTTTGAAGAGGACGACCTTTACGACACCTCCCCTTTCGATTTAAAAAAAGGTCAACGCATTACGAAAAAAATAATGGCCAATAGTTTGGATTCTTCAACTTTGGTCAATATTGCCAAAAACCGGAGTAGACTCCTAAAGCTAGCCGACGGGATTCGAACCCGAAAGAAACCCGGAAGTAGCAAGAAATCGCTGAAATTAGACCCGGCTTACACCAATATCGAGCACTTGGTTTTCGGGACCTACAGGGCCAGATCGGCCACACCAGATAGTCGAAACGAGAACCATAATCACCGTATTAAAGATTGCACTAGCGCTAATAGCACTCCAACTAGAAATGGGTAGGTCACCACCACCTGAATTTAACGATAAGTTAATTTAATATAGTTTGATGTTTACCTGTTTACATTTTTAAGTGAATTTAATTTTGTTTGATGGTCACTTGATTGAGCTTCGTGACGTAATTTGAATATTAGACTAGGTTATCGGATAATTTCATGATAAGTCTGAAAGATTTAATTGTAGGCCTACAAACAAATGAGCTAGAAATATTCGAAACAGGCCTCGTGGTTCTGAAAATTAGGCTCTAATTTATTCTTTTAAACTTGAGATTAAGACAAAACAATATTATGAGCATTTTAGTCCTATATTTTATTATAAAAATCTTTTTTTCCTATGAAGAGTTTAAATGTCCGGGCACCCTGATTAACTTGGTCCACCCACCTCGCTGTTTACCATTATAATTTGTTACCCAAGCAGGAACGATGACTGTCACCACGACTCTTCTTCCAATGGTCACTTCCCACGCCGTGTCCCGTATCGCAGCTCGGACGGAAGCGAAAGTGAACGTAGCAGTACCGTTTCCTCCACGGACGCTAACGCCAAATGCGAATGCAGTCGGCATAGCCCCAGTTTGGTCATCACGGAAATCGCCAAGGCGAACTCTAACACCGTCAGTCCGAATTCGACCCACTCTGATCGTAATGGGGGATACGCTCTCTATTCCCCTATGGGCATGGCGGGGGAGAAAGCGACCAAGTGTGAAGACGAAGAGGAAAATATCCACCACGTGGTGGTGTCCGCTACAGGAGGAGTCGCTTCAACGATCCAGGCAGCGTCAGGAGCGCCACGAGTGGAGGGACTTCGAAACAACTCTGTCGAATATTATTCCACTGAATGTGGAGAAACCGAAACGGGTTTGCAGCGGCTTCATTCTCGTTTCCCGGCCGAGGATATGCCGTCTACTACCAGCAACAGCACCAACAATCCTGATTTACGCCGGGGGCCCATCACGACGCGTCTTAATCGGTCCGCCTCCGGCAACGCTTCCAATAAAATAAACTCTGCCAGCAAGGAATTGAAAGTTCAAAACGGGTCGTCATCATCTAGAAACAAGAATCTTCGAAAAGCTCTATCCGCCGAGGAAAGTCAGACCAGTTCCACGGGGCAACATTTGAGCGCCAGTAGCAGCGGTGTTAGTGTGGGTCGAGTCGGAGGTGAAGACTCGGGATACCAAACTAGCAACGGAAGTAGTCGGAGGACATCCTGGAAGGAGTTGTCGTCCAGTAATTCGACACCGAAAATACCATCGAGTCACTCTGATTCCAAGTTACAGAGTCGAACCCGAACCATCTCGGATAATACCGGACCTGCAACTGCAACCGCCAGATTAAACGGATTAACCTACGGAAATGGTGGTGGTAGTAGTTCGGAACTACCCTGGTGTAACAACCCACCGGAGTGTCAGGAAGTTGAATTGTCATCTTCACACGTTTTAATTAAAAGTGAACATACTAATAATGCCAAAACTCAGTTTGAACGACAAAATTCGTGCCCTTCCGGTATACCCAAAGCGAAACCACAGTCGCACCAATCTCCCCAAGTTCGGTTAGCAGCTCTCTTAACCTCGTCACCCGGTACAACGCCGGACAGTAGTACATCTTCGAAACAAAGTGAGAATAGTGTTATTAGTGTCAAAGATACTAGTGAGGATAACGTGATCGGTGGTGGTACTCAAGCTAAAAATGCGACTGTGCTGCGAAAGGTCGGTTCTTTACCCGAACGCGGTACCAGTGCTAGTAAAATCAGGTATCCAGGGATGGTAAGCGGAATTCGAAATCAGTCGTTCCGGAAAGCGACTGACGTGGAAACTGATTGCGCCGTTCCTGATCCTGATAGTTCCGATAAAATTAACGTTACGTGCAAAATTAGGATTACGCCACCTACACGCGGTACCAATATGAAGGGGAATTTAAGTAGACAAATATCCAGTACCGGAAATTACAAGAATTTGATTTCCGGAAGTGCTATTCAAGCCGGGACTAAGACTCAAAAGGAATCTAAGTCTACCACTGGACATGGACACACCGTGAAAAGTATCTCATCGTCCTCGAAAGGTAAGGTTTTTTTATTGTAATTCTATATTTATGTAGTGTCTTAGCAACTTGATATGGTCAAGAAAAATAGGCGGGTTTGGTGCAGTTTCCAATGGTCTCTGACAACTATAGTTAGTAGAATGATTTTCTTGTGGTTTAAACGTAGTTTTAGAGATATCCAATGCGCTAGCAAACTATATACAGTTACTAGTTAAATAACGGGAGAATTTCATTAAGATTTAATTAAAAATTGGAATTTTATTTTAAAATTATTCTCGTTTAATATTATCTCCAATTTTGAGCTCTATTCTTAATATTTTATCACCGATTTTAAATAATTTATACTTTGGCAATTAGTTAAATAACCCGAGATTTAAATTGGAAAAATGTTTAATTTTATTTTAAACACTTATATTTTAAAATTACATCCTTTTAATATTTTAATCTACAAATTTTGAACTTTAATAGTTCATCACCGATTTTAAATAATTTATACTCGGAAATTAATAATAAAAAAAATTTGGTGTATTTTCTTTTTTTTTTTTAACCTTCGAAAGGTTCGTCTAGTGTGAACGTAACCCGTTCTGCTAGTGGCCTGAATGGGTCGAAGAGCAATTTGAACGGGTCGAGGAGTAGTCTAAACGGTTCGAAAAGAGACTTGAGTAGCGTCAAGGGGACGAAAGGTTCATCTACGGGGTTCAAAGGGGGTAGTCCCAAGACGACTGTCCCCAACGCTTCCTCGACCAGTACTAGAAATAACTCTGACGTTGACAAATGCTCGACGACTACGACGGAAATGAACAGATCGGTCAAAAGCAGTCGGCCGCAACAAATGACGAGTGCTGCTATAACTACGGGACATAAGGAGGCGGGACACGGACATCAAATGCCGCCGACAACGGTCAGCGACCAAAATAAATCGTCCCCGAAAATGTTCGGACTACAAAATAGTATACAAAAAGGAGAGAGGCAAAAGAGACCCAGGCAGCAGGTGCCAGTTAAGGAATCCAATGGCGTGTCCAAGAATAACATGGCACGATGGGCTGATATCCGAGGGTGAGTTACTGTCTTCTTAGTTCTTACTAAAGTTTGTTTTCCTAACCTAAGGTCTCTCCGTTTAGATAGCATAGTTTGAACTTTTAAAATGATTGTATTTAAGTTTTTGCTTAGAATTTACCATTATTTGAATTCAAAACTTTAAGGTGAACTTTAGAATGTATTGTGACCTTTGGTGACCCTTGACGAAAGTACCCATAATTCCATAGTGTACTTCAAAATCTTTTCGTCTAATCATAATTCTTGAATTGAATTGAATTGATTTATTTTAGAATGTAGACAGCTCTTAGTCTCAGTAGTATATGTGTTAACCTTTGACCTAAATACCGCGCGGGCTGACATTTAAAATTAGCTAAGCCTAACGTTGTAACGTCCAGATTATGGTCGTTAAGTTGAAGAGTGTTAATTAGTTAAATATAAAGGATATTAAATGATAAATTGTTTTTAAAGGCCTAATTTTAAGGTTTTAAACAGTGTTTTTACCAATATAGTTTTAGACGAAATATTTTGTCAATCTTAATTTTAGGCGAAATATTGAAAGAACTATCCCAGACTCTCTATCAAAATTCGTCCCTGCTGAGGATACTCACGTACCAGCTCCGGAACCATTTAGTCTACCGGAATGTAACGTCACCACTGATCCCAAATTGACCAATAAGACCACGACATGGGCACAACTTGGAAAATCTCGTTCAGTCGATGCCAAATCAACTAATTCATCCGGAAACGACACTACCGATAACTGTTACGTCCCAGATATTAGAAGGTCTTCCATGGGCGGTGGTGTTGGTCAATATTATTCCTTGGACTCTGGTTCAACTCACTTGCAAAAGGACTGCTCTTCCGAAACAGTGGTTGAACCGGTACCGCGTAGACCAAATAATGTTCCTGATGACGTGGAGAATGTTGAAGAATTGAACCAGGTGGAAACCGAAGCCAAGGTTGTGAATGGTGTAACGGGGATACCCATCCCGAGGAATAAGATGACGGATGCTAAAGCCATCAGGGTTATGGTACCAATGCCCTTACCTTATCGTTTGACCAATAAGGATGGACCAAGCTCTCTACCATTACCTTGCGATGATGAACCGAGCTTTGAGATTATGAATGAGACTGTTATAGGGGCCAAGTAAGTTTGTTTTATTGGTGGTAATTAAAATTTAGCGCGTTAGTTATTAAGTCTACTTTAATTATAATCAACAGAGTCGAACCGAAGGACAAACCGCCATTACCCCCACCTTCGCCAAAAACTAATGGTTCCAGCACCACTTTGCTTCAAACTCCTCCACTTATTGGTCGTAAGAGATCCCTCTCTGTTGGTTCTCCAGCTAGACACTTGGACCTGCGTCTCTTAGCCGCTTTCCAACGTTACGGTGACGTCACTAAAGAACTTCCCGAAAACCCCGACGGTGTTATGTCGGACATTGAAGAAAAAGACGAAAACTCGTCTTCCAGCGCCAGTCGAGCCACTTCCGAAGAACCCCAAGATGTTTTCGTGGACGGTGATTGGTCCATCTTGGGTGGACATCGAGTTTCAGTCGTTAATGGGACAGTGTATCGGTCCCCTGTCAGACGTCGTACGACTGGATCCTTGGGACTCGAACGTTTGTTACCAATTGGACCCCCTATTTCGACACCAACCAGTTCCTGGAAAGGAACGCCTTCCAGTAGTCCCGGTAGAGACTCTCTAAGTAGTCGTGACAATATATCCGTTATTCCGTGTAATTTTGACGATGATATTAGCGTCTGTAGCAGTACCAAGTCAACACCGGCGCGTAGGAACATTTATAGACATCTTGGTGCCAGTCTCAACTTGTCGGCTGATTTGGTAAGTCCAATTTTTTTTTAGTCCATCGTGACGTTATTGGTGGTGGTTTATTATAGTATTTAAGTAAGGCAGGGTTCGTACGAAACCTGGAAAAGTCAGGGTTAAGTCCGGGATTTAAAATGTTTTCCTAAAAAGTCAGGGATATGTCAGGGATTTCGTTAGGCATATCAAATCATCCTTTGAGCAATGCTAAATACGAGGCAGGTGTGATGAAGTGGGCGCTGGTAAACACCTTAAAATGGTCAGGGAGAATCTGGAAAAGTCAGGTATTTTCAATGTAAAAATTTCGTACGAACCCTGTAAGGTAGCCATTGGCTATTTGAGACAAAGAATGCTGTAATTTTATTGGTCAACTACTCATTTTGGAAACGTTATTAGACCAATTGAGATGCAATAATTAGCTAGTAGAACCATAACGTTTCAATTGAATTTAGACACCGGTTACTGTTTCACCTTTACCCTATACCCACGTTTCCAATTAATTAGAACCGATAAATACCTGATTATATAGATATATTTATTATTGGGGGGGGGGAGTAAATAGGCTTAATACGTGGGTTTGGACCTTCAACCAACCTTAAGGCGTATTTATTTATATTCGATACGAGTTTGAACTTACTATACGCTATACGCGAGCCATTTCTGATAAGACTATAAATTAACTTTTGGAAAAAAAGAACCAGATTCCTTCCTGAAAAAGAGAAACATCATGATTTTAGTGATAAAGTTCTTAAAAGCAAACGGGGGACTGGTTTTTATTTCCTTTTACTACGGTCACATACGAATTTTTTTTTTTTTTGCCCCGATTTATTTTTTTGACAAAGGTCAATCAGATAATGTCAAGGTAAAGTTTTTGCTGGCATTTTTTTTATTTAGGATTTGATACCTACACTTGTCCATAAAGGTTAGAGGTTTTAAGTCGTCTTTTTTAAAACTCACTCACTGTACAGGGTGTTTCTGATATAAGTCTGTAAAGGGGTTGGTGTATTGTTCTTTGGGAAATCGATTTTGAGTCGAAAATGTTCTGTACTTCTGTCTATCACATTTTGTTTGCCCTAAGGGATACTGTTTTCGAGTTATGATTGCATCCAGAGTGTTTTAGGGATGACCCCTTAATTAAATTAGAAATTAATCATTGTCTTGAAATTAGTTTTTTAATTAATTAAATTTAAGGGGGCATCCGTAAAATACTTTGGATGCAATCTTAACTTGAAAACAGTGTCTCTTATTACAAACAAAATTAATGGAGGTAGAAGTATAGAACATTTTCGACTCAAAATTGATTTTATGCACGCAGACTTATCAGATACACCCTGTATAGCTAGCTTCCTTTTCAAACTTGTAAAAAAAGTAGTAAAGAAAACATTCTCTATAGAGAAAGAGAAATATAACCTGACTTTTAGCCCTTGCACTGTATATAGTTGGGTCTGGAATATGCGGTAGCTTTTTTATATTTTTCATTTTTACTTCCCCTTCAAAACTTTGCTATGTTTTTTTGAGATGAATTTTTTTGATGGAAAGTTTTAATGGAGTTTCAAAGAGTGCGATGGTTTTTCAAATGTCACGTTTTTTGCTGAACGTTTTAGGGGTTAAGGGAATAGGTTGGTTTCTGTGGTTGAAGCTCGGGTTGAAGTTATAGTTTGAAAGAAACATTTTTTCCACGTCTCGTAAATACTTGTCTGATTTTCACAGACTCGAGTTAGTTTTGTTTTTATTAAATTTTCTTTTGATTTAAGTTTTTGAACAGGTGTGAAATTTAGAGAAAGGTGATACCTTTTCGTTGGTTTTAAGAATGTCTGGTAAATTTTTGTTAGTTCATGTTCTAGGCCTAGTATTAGTTTCTGGTGCAATTTTAGTAGAAATTTTATATATATAAAAAATTAAGTTGGAATTTTTTTAAATAATTGGAAGTTATATTAAGTATATAGAAGTTTTATTGAGGGAGGTAGTACAAAAAAATTGTGGAAATCAAGTTTTTAAAAAATTGTATGCAATTAACATTTTAGTCTACAGGTAGATGATAGAAGCGTGTAATTCTAACCCTCAATTTATCTCTTTTAACGATACCTTGTTAATTTAAAAAGTTTGTAACAATTTAGGGGTTCAGAAACCTTTCCCTTTTAAAACACACGCAAAAAAATGATACACCAACCACATCCTTTCTCTTAAAACCACACTGTTTACCGTGAGAAATTCTACTTCCACCCCTAAAGCAAAAAAAAAGAATGAAATAGTCAATAAATTAAAACACCCCCTGGATGTACTGTAGCCAATTTCCATCGAAACCAGCTGATGAAGTTGATTTTTAACCTTATATTACGCAAAGAGAATAAAAAGGGGAGAAATACCTGGGTGGGAAACACCTCTCCCCTCCCTTGTTAAAACGAGGTAAACGCCCCCTGGGGGTTGGTTTTTAATTGACAGGAAGTTAGGATGATACACCATGATATACTACGACAATAAGTTCATAAGATATGTTCCTCCATAAGTTTGTCCTCCAGATTCGAGGTAAAGCTACGCCTGGTGCATGAGGCGCTGTCAAAGGCTTAGTAATACAGATTTAATAGGTATCGATGGAAGTCCTGCAAATTTAACCGAGTGTAGTCGATCAATTCTCGCTTGTCGTTTTCCCTAAAACCAGCTCGAGATTAGCATTACGAACTTGTTTAGGTAGTGTCATTCTTATGGAAGGAACATATCTTATAAACTTATGGTACGAGATAAAGTTGATATATGCGAACGAGACCCACCCCTATTCTGTTTAAAAATAAAGAGAAGGCAAACCATGATTGAAAGGATGTCCACGCTTCGGTTCACACTGAAATATATATTATATAAAAAAAACTGAACCAATTGGTTGGTATTGTATAGTGAATGACGTACGTTCGTCAGCGTGTTTGAGGAACATTATGTTACCTTTTTATTTTTTTTATGGCTTGATTCGTGTCCACTGACTAGAAAACTAGATGGGTAGTGTATATCTGGGGTAGGTTAGGCTTTTCCTGTATTTTTTTTACCCCTATTTGAACCCGGATTGGTCCGTATACGTTGTTGGCCTTGCCATGTAATGTAGTCCAACAGATGGAAGTCGCTCTTTTGGATATAATATCGACCAGTTGATCACTCTGCCGAGGTTTAGTTCGAGTTAAATTTTGTAACGAATTTATTGGTAATATATTGGAAATATGAATTCATATTTGTTTGAGTGTTCGTCAGTTGGCTTCTCAAGTTGGCAATAAGTACTTAAGTTTTAGTTTAGAGTAGTATTTTACCACGAATTATTTGCTTCTGCTCTTGGTTTTGAATTTTGGAAGTTTTCAAGTGCGAACGCGACTTATACAAATTCGGAACTTCAGGAAAAAGAATTCTCTCTCTCTCGCGCGCGCGCGCTCTTTAAGTCCATCTCAGTTTGAATATGCATTGCGTTTAGTATAAATAATTCTTTTTTGAAGGCGATTCAAAAATTTTTACCAAGGTAGCCCGTAACTTTTAACTTTATTGCAAACTCCGAATGAGATTTTTTAAAAGAGTCCGTCCGTTTTCGTAATCTTTCCTTGCCTTCTCATCCGTTGCCATAGCAACAAGTGCGTGATATTCTCCTTGGAGCAAAGGCATAGCTGTTATAGAAATAGAAACAGGTGAATTTAGCATGCCGGGAAATGGGAGTAAAGCGTGAAAACCCTCTGTTAAAAGCTTTTCACCCCTATATACTTAATAATATACTTAAAATGACCCCCTATACTAATGGAAAACCCATAAATTCCATTGAAATAACACGCCATTTCAAGACTACATCAATGTATAGACATACCCATTTCCCGCCAATTTTTTCTCGCCACACTCCGATGGCTTAGGGAGTTTTTTTCTTCTGGACATAGGAGTACAATATCCTTATCCAGGTTACTATAGCAACCAATTTGACCTATTGAACTTAGAAATGCTTGAGTCGGCACTCTTAAATAAAGTGTTCTTTAGTCTTTCTCTTAAATTTTGACATCAGAACTCTAAAAAGGAATGCAATTCCGCTAAAAACCCTCTGTTAGATATATATATATATATATATATATATACAATTTCCCGGCACCCAGTTTTTCCCGCCAAAATCGTGAAACCTCAGTTTGTAGTACGGACCTTTTTATCTTCCCGGATTCTTTTCTAGTAACCATAGCAACCACCTTACTCCTATTTTTGACCTATACCTACCATAACAGCTTCTGGGTAGCCACAATTTACACCAGAATGCTCTGAGCAGCTCTTTTTAAGCATTTTCTAGCGCTCTGGGGTGCGAGTAGAGTAGGTAGAGTAAATCAAATTAGCTCTGTGAACCGCTTTATATCGGTTGCACGCTTTGCAGCCTTATCATGACATGTCAACATTGTCACCTGTCCCTAAAGAGGATACTTGTTAATCACCCATTTTTCCGTAGTATTCATAGAAGATTAAGGGGTGACTTTGACCTAGGCTTAAGCTATTTCCCGGCGTTTGCTCCTTTAGGACTCGGTGTATCTCGAGAGATGATACTTTGTTTCGATCAGAAGTTAACTAATCCAAAGTTAATAAAGTTAAATTATCAAGATATTAACTATTGAGATAATCGGTAGGTTAGGTTACACTTTTCGAGGTTTGCTTTGTTAACTTATGGTTATTAACTCTTAAGTATGGGTCTGCCGTTAAGGCAGAGGTACCATATACTTATGGAGGGTATGATAAGCTTATAACTTTGAAATTAATGTATTACGTAGCAGTCGATCTGATAATATTAATTTTAGCTTTCGGCAGCGGGTTTTATCGCAGCGTGAAGCTGGATTAATTGTAGCTAAAGCTCTCTCGGACCTTTCTCTCTTCTCCCCCCCCCTTCTTTGCCTGATCCATTGGATGGACATGGGTTTTACCCTTAGGTTAAGGGCCTGCTTTTATCTAAAGAGCTCTGTTATAGTTTTCGAGATTGGTATAAGTCCTTAAAAGTAAACATTCCAAAAATTGGGAAAATAGTTGTTTTAGTTTTAGTTTTGGGTGTAAAATATAATATACACACTTGTGGTTTTAATTTCCGAAGTATAAGAGAGATTTCAGAGTCAAATAAGACTTCGAAGAATATGTTTAATTATTAACTGTAGATTGAAATATTTTGACCATCTTGATACCAAGTGAATATTTGACCTATTTAAGGCCCCATCTTAATCTGTGTCTATTTAGTAGGCCTAACGCTTTGACAGCCTCTGGTTTGCAAAACATAATTTGTAACTTCGGTAATAGTAACTTATAATTGCCGAAAACTTTTTCAAGTCGGTCCTTAGAATTTCAAAGAAATATATGTTCTTTCCATTAAGCTTCTAACCCTTTAATTAAAAAGTGCCTGTTTTAACTCATAATTAACATCATAATGAAGTTAAGTTAAACTTGAGATTTAAACTGAAATGGAAGTTTTACCCTTTTTTTAAAACAAAACTAAAACTAAAAAAAAAATTGGAGTCCAAGGCTTAGGTTTCAGGGGGTATATTGTATCTTTTCAAGCTTGACACTAGCTTTAAGCATGGTCGCTTCCTACACATTCCGCGACTTCTCATCATAAGCTTCGCTAAGCCTTGGACCAGGGAAAGAGGGGGGAGGGGGAGAGAACCAGGGGTACGACGCTAACAAGATGACAAAAGCGGATGTCATCCCGATAAAGTTACGCCGGCTTAAACCCCTGAAGAATAACCTTCTCTTGACAGCTCCAATCTACCCGCTTATAGATTATACCCGTGGATATTTAACGTCATTTCTCTATGCTCGTATTATTATATTTTTCCCGCCTTTTTATAAAGGTTTAGTGGATATAGTAATCAGCTGGGGAGATAAAGGCGCCATCTATGTTTATAAAAATTAACGCTTCGGAGATAGGAAAAGCGCGCGCAAAAACAGCAGCACGTGCGATGAAGGTCACGTTGAATTTTGCCATTTAAAACTAATGAAATAACGTCAAAGAATCGATTAAGTGGAAAGAATTATTGGTAACATTCTTACCATTATATTATAATTATCATTTTTTTAAAAGAGCTTCTCTAATTATGGTAAAATATTTAATTCGGGTGTGATAAGACGTTTAAAGTTAAGTTTTGAAGTTTTATTCAAACAAGAGGTTACAAGTAAACCCTTACAATTTTGTCGCGCTTTCTAATGTATTTTAGCAATGTATAATGAACTCCATATTGATTTAATAGCAAAGGATAATTATTACAAAAACTATATTTAGGCACTGTATAATTAATGCCTTACTTATATACAGTAACATTGCTAATTAATATTGAAATCGTATAAAGAATATCTCCTCAACAAAAGCCGAGATACAACAAACCCCAAAAAATCCTTATTTCTCAGCCTGTTACGGCTACAATGACAGGGAGCCGAACATAAAGAGGTCACACAAAAGACACGTGTCCTTGGAATGACCCATATTAGTTTAAAACACGTTTCCGCACAATTTAAATGAGATCATAGTGTTTAGCAGACGGCATAATGAATTTTAAACTTTTTAGGACGGTCTGAGACAAGGACTAGGCAATATCCACGTCGGCGTTACAGCGTCACTTTCGGCGAAAATGAGCCAAATAACGATGAAACCGAATTAAAAAATTAAACACCGTTAGCGGAATGCAGTGAGCAACAAAAAATGTCGAGTCCGCACGTTTAATTACCGAAATTCAAAGAATAACAGCGAAAACATGATAGTGGAGGTATTTTTAGTAAGGTCTCAAACACAGTTATAGAAAAGCCCCGTCATGAGTCCCGAGGAACAAACAATACGAGCTTTTCCAAGACCTATGGCAAAACGCTGCCAGTAGATAAAACCAAAAGACGGCGATAACACGAAAAATAGTTTAAATCACTGAAAATTAAGTTTGATTACCGTTAACGGAAGGCTTTAGAAGTCGTTATGTGCAAAAATCAAACGAAGCCAACTCGATCACGCGCTCAGCAAAAAAAATCCTTATTTCTCAGCCTGTTACGGCTACAATGCGGCTCTGGAGCAATGAGTTAGATCTCTATGAGATAGATAGAGTTACAATTCAAATACTCGCGTATGCGTATTTTATTTAACACGTTTAAAAACTATCTTGACAGCTTGTTACACAGATTATAGCAGCAGACGTTAATAAAAAAGTTCTTAGGGTGGCGCCACCCGTATTTGATAAAGATTCATGCTCGATAAAAGGTGTATTGCGAAACGTCGATCTCGAGATCTCACGTTGTGACTCTAGGTTTCATATATATATTCTATCTCATTGCTCTGGAGTAGTTTAAAGAGAGCGAAGGCGAGACGACGACGAAGGCGGAGCTGACGACGAAGGCGGAGCTAATCTTCCGTTTTTAATTTTACACGTAATTTTAATTACGGTAAAATTTAAGAAACGGCACCAAAACCCCTGTCCCTGTCCCTGTCCCTGTCCCTGTCCCGGACGCGTCCGCGAAACGAACGCTTACGATGAGAGAGAGAGGGAAACCGGTCGCGTCCGCGAAACGTACGCTTACGATGAGAGAGAGAGATCGCTAGCGTACGCGGTGGCGATACGAAGCTCCGCGTAGAGAGAGAACTGCCTGCCTGGTATATTAGTGAGAGGGGGAAGAGGGAGAGGGGGCATCCCGCTCGGAGAGAGAGGAAAGAAAGGTAGTTTAAATCTCGCGGGAAACAAGATGATAATTTTCGTGCACTACTGCACTTTGTGCGCGTGATACATCAGAGATTATGCTGGATGGTTAGGTTAGGTTTCGTAAAATAGAGGGGACGCTTTACGGTCATAGTGATTTCTGGTTTAGGGGATGCAGGATTTTGTTTAAATACATTATTTGATTCGTATGGTTTTTAAAAATTATACTTTAGTGGGGTGCACAATTTAGTTTCATTAATATTATTTGAAATGTGACGTTATTAGAAATTAAAGGGATACACGATTGTGTTTCAGAAATGTTTTTAGTTGTACGATTTATTGGAAATCAACTATACGGGGGGTCACGTGAGCCGTGTATTAGTGAGAGGGGGAAGAGGGAGAGGGGGCATCCCGCTCGGAGAGAGAGGAAAGAAAGGTAGTTTAAATCTCGCGGGCTTTTTTGAGTGAAGGGAAACAAGATGATAATTTTCGTGCACTACTGCACTTTGTGCGCGTGATACATCAGAGATTATGCTGGATGGTTAGGTTAGGTTTCGTAAAATAGAGGGGACGCCTTACGGTCATAGTGATTTCTGGTTTAGGGGATCCAGGATTTTGTTTAAATACATTATTTGATTCGTATGGTTTTTAAAAATTATACTTTAGTGGGGTGCACAATTTAGTTTCATTAATATTATTTGAAATGTGACGTTATTAGAAATTAAAGGGATACACGATTGTGTTTCAGAAATGTTTTTAGTTGTCAACTATACGGGGGGTCACGTGAGCCGTGTAAAATTACTATTAAGGCCCAGCCCTTGGGCCATCTTGTTATGTCTTTTATGTCTCCGTAATATTTTTTCGACATCATAGATGGCGACAAAATAAAAACAGCGGGTTCATTACGCGTTTCGCGATTGACTCCACAGGTGGCGATATAGAGGCTTTTGAGAGAGATGCTCCTAACTTAGTTTGAAGCTCCGTTCACACTGCATTTTTAAACAAATTTACCATCGACCTGTTCCGTTGGTTTGTGTTTACTTGGGGGTGGGAATGCGTTATGCGAACGTACCTTTGGAAGTAAGGGACTGTCCATAAAGTTTAGTAGTTATATAGCGAAGACTTATTTTTTCTATTGCTTCTTATTTTTCAATGACACTTGATGATAGAGTTAGAGAAGACGGTAGGCATCTATATATCATGTATAAGTAATTGGCCTCAAAATAACCCCTTTTTTACGATTCCTCCACCAAACTGTCTGCTGTCTCTCGAAAAGATATAGTGGATTTGTCATCGTGTCAAGGCTCTCTTGCGTAAAACAATATTATCTATGGATAAGTAATAAACTCGAAAACTGCGTGGGAATTGCGCTTACAAATCTTCGAGGGGATCGTCACTGTCGACTTAATCCGTGTCATTTCCTTTTGTACCGAGAAAGGGTTAGGAGTCTGAAGAATGTGATTAGCCCCTCTGTAAAGCCTTCTATGGGAGATCGGGGACTACTACTTCGCTAGACTAATCTTGAACCTGTTATGGAACAGAATATATATATATATGTACTGTTTACCACTCAGTAGGGGGTGATAGATTTGGCCTATTTTCCTTGATAGACCGATAACAATGTCTCTTTAGAGCCTCGGATTGGCAGTTCCCGTAAAATTACGTTAACCCTAAGGACTCGATGGTACAAATTTCAAACTAGTCTAATTTGTTTACCCTTGTTAGATGACATTATTTCCTTAATTAAGTTTAAATTTCACAGAAACTTGCACATAAGTGTTAAGCCTAATTTGAAATGAAGAGTGAGAAAGCACGTGTTTTAATTTATCTCGCGCCAAATTCAAAAAATCTTATGTTTAGATTTATAAATTTGCGAGCGCTCAATTTAAATGTTAATCAATTTTCAAGTTAGGCTTAACGGAGATGCTTCTTAATGTATACTCAGACGGACTCTATTGACCAGGCGTTCAATTATAAATTGACCTCGTTGACCTCTAGACTTTCCTCCAATTAGGCGTGTCTTATCTTAAATTGAGAGTCGGGTTAATCACTGGCGCATAGGGATTCGAGTTTCAAATTAGGTTTAGGAGTTATCGCTGTGTTTACTAATTTGTTTAGATTACTAATTTGTTTAGAGAAATCTTTTCATTCTTTAGGGATGATCCCCAGACATTTTTTTTCTTCCTTTGTTGTTGAGTTGTATAGAGGCATAGAGGTCTCCGGAAAAGCGGGGGTAAAACCGTATCGAAAGCTCCCGGAAACGCAAACTAAATTGAAAGCGCTTTTAGAACCGATAACGGAAGTTAATAAAACGGTTACAATCGATACAAAGTTAGACTGACTGACTTCGCTCCCTACCTTCCCGCCTTTTTTAGCTTTAGCTTTCAGTGCGTACTAAGCTAATCCGTACTTGAAAAAAAGTACTTAAAAATAGCTAGGGATTAGTGGTATCGCTTACTGAAAACTTTTCAACGAAGTAAAACAAATCATTGTCTGTCTCTAAAGAAGTTCCAACAACTTTAGTTGAGTATTGTCAAACTTTTCTTTCTCTGCAGTTAGTCAGTGTTCAGGTGTAAAGTACAGTAAAGATGATGTTAGTTGACTTATTAGTTGAACCTTAGCGTATCTACTTTAAGGTTGGGATGAACTTTTATTTCACTGTAATGTTTAGGTCTGAAGTACAGTAAAGATGATGTTAGTTGACGTAGAACTTAGTTGAACCTTAGGGTATCTATGCCTACATTGAGATTGGGATGAACTTTTCTTTCTCTGCAATGTTCAGATGCGAAGTACAGTAAAGGTGATGTAGTTGACGTAGAACTTAATTGAACCTTAGGGTATCTATGCCTACATAGCGGCATAGAGGATCCCGGGTTCGATCCCGGACTGTGGCACCGGGTGAAAAATCTGGGAACAAATCCTTCTGCGTAGAGTTTGCAAGTTCTCTCCCCGCTTGTTAAGAGGAGTTTTCCTCCGCGGTCTAACCCGGTTTCTCCTTTCCATCAAAACTTGCTGAGGTTAACGGTAATAGTTAGTATAGGGCGCTGTAGGTTAGCTGTGGCATAGGGGCTAGCCACCACCCCTCTATGCATTGTAAAGGGGCCCACCTGTAAATAAGTCGCGAGTTGACTTAGTGTGGACATCCCTTCCTAGACCAAGCTTAGATTAGATTACATTGAGATTGGGATGAACTTTAATTTCTGTACAATGTTCAGGCGCGAAGTGCAGTGAAGATAATTGCAGTTGCTATAGAACTAGGGTCGGTCTTTAGGTACTTTGTAATTGCGATGAACTTTGGGTGGAGAGTTTTGGAACTAGAAGTTCGGGGTTGCCTCGGTGGGAACCAAATGAAAATGTTTGAACGTTAGGATAGGGCAGGGCTCAACTGCAACTCGAATTTTCCTGTGTGAGATGCATTTGACATGGACACCCTAGGGGCACAGCGTTCAGGTCAGGAATGGATCTGTTTTTTATATTTTGGCTAGGGTTCTTTCTTGTTAATATCAAATATTTTAATTAAGATTGAGATCTCGCTTAAGTAGCCAGTGTGTGTACGTGGTATAAATGAAATTTAGTTACCTGTTAGAAGGGGGGGATTAAAACAGGATTAGCGTTAATGCGTAGGTAGTTAATTAAGTACGTGATAAAATTTATATCTGGAAAAAATTGTTATAAAATTTAATATGTTTATTATTAAAAGAAAATGAGTTAAGAAACGAAACTAGATATTAAAGTATTTCTAACTTAAGAGTTAATTTATTTATTATGGGGAAAAATACAGGGTGTTTTTCTAAAGAAAGGGTAATTATAGGATAGAAGAACAACACCCTGTATATTCGTAAGTTTGATTTTGGGGAAACCTGATTTGAATGGTTATAAATATTAATATTTTTGGAAATGTGAGATTTCTGTCGACAAGTTTCCAAATAGGGTAGATCCGATTCGTTTTAATTTAAGAACCACTTAGTTCCGCTCATCATTTTTTGGCGTTTTATTTTATAGTATATGGTATATATAAATATAATTGGGGACTCTTTTGTACTTGAGAAAATTTGCCACCCATAGTGTGGTGCTCTACTTTTAAAAAGAAAGAAAAATGGCGGCTCTTGCCAATATCTTTTATGTACAAAGAACTTTTCAGTCTTAACAGCAGACTCAATCACTCTTTTTTTTTGTTTTCTTTCTGATGCCAGTCAAAACAAATTTTTGTGGTTAAGAAGTTCAAGCTGTTGGGGGATAGGGGTCACATATGAAGGGTGTAAAAGACTTTTTAAAGAAATAAATAACTGTTTTAATGGATTTCTGAAGTGTGTTGCTTAATTTAATCATAATTTGGATATGTAGGTTTGACTTTTAGAAAATGGGGAATAAGTTTTGCGAAATAATTTTCTATTATTATTAATATTATGATTTCGTATTATAATGTTGGACCCCTCATAATTTAATAATCGTGGAAGTAACTCACCCCTCGATTTCTAATGAAATTTAGCTTAGTTTGACATCTGGTATTTTATCAATAATTTTAAACAGTTAATTTCTCGATGTAACTGGCATTTAAATTTGAATACCTTTATATACCAATTTGAAACTTTCAATTTCATTACGTAACCCCTAAAGGGTTTCACAACTTGGGGTTAAATTTTATAACCAACCAGAAAATAAAAACCAGTTTTTTCCAAGGGTATATATACCTACTACATTCTTTACAAATGTCACTCTTAAATTAAAAAATAAAATAGAAAAATAGATATATTATTCAACGATACTTTAGTCAGTAAAGTATTATGTTTTTTATTACTACTGAAAAATTTTCCTCCTTTTTTTATGTTAAGATGAATTTACAATAACATACCTTAAGGCCAAAAATTAAATACCTGTATGTCCTTGTTGAAGTTTTTGAGGATCTTCGCTGACGTGTATGTAAAATGTGAATTATATATACTTCAATATCTCCCATGAATATTTTAATTTCAATGAAATTAAAAATAGTTTAAGTAAGACAATTTAATTTATTTGTTGTAAATATCGTGATATTAAGGATGATTAAGTGTGCAGTGGGAATATTGGGTTATAAAATTTAAAAAGCATTAAGGATAGTTAAAGAATGGTGTGGGAAGTTAAATTACTAGTTGAAAAATATTCCTAATGAAATAGAATAAATTCAAATTGTATAACATATCAAATCATATTTGGCCGATTTCTTTTTATTATTGAAAACAAAAAATTACTTTTAAAATTACAGTTATTATATACACTAAAATTATTTAAATTATTATACAATTGACAAGAGATAGGATTATGCGGTTATGCTTTGAGGGTTTTCTATAAATCCTGGAGTGTTTTCTGTCATATTTATCATTCGTTGGTTTCATTATTAAAGAAGTTATCGAAGTAAAGTTGGAAGTCAACTTGAGCGCACGTTGAATGATATAGTATAGTATATTTGTTTTTATGACCGTATATTGATGATATGCGCAGTTGGTGGAATGACCAGCCAATGGCGGCCATTATTTATAGATGTTTTATGGACGGTCGTGCTCCTATTTAAGTAAGGGCCCCTTCTAAAAAAGAAAGGCAGTAAAGGTTGTATTTTTTTATATATGGCTTCTCTGCCCATGCTAGCTAGTTCTACCCAGAAATCGCCACTATATGGGAATATTAATATATATTATTAATATATTAATGGCATGTATTGGGTTTATGTTTTTGGGAAAGGGGGTTGGGTTGGGTTTATGGAGCACGAGACGCGCTTTTACCTGATGTAAGGGTTTATATAATGCGCTGTACAAAGGGTCAAAGGTTATATTATTTAAATATTTCAATTACAATTTAAACGAAATAGTTTAAATCCAATTTTGGAATATAAAATCACGAGATCATCTTGACCTGAGATAAGGATTATAATGCAATGTAAAGGGTCAAAGGTTACGTAATGTAAATATGTATATCTCGGTGTTGTACAGTTTTTTCTTCACCAAACAATCCATATTTAAATACTTCAATTACAATTTAAACGAAACAGTTTAAATCCAATTTTGGAATATAAAGTCAAGAGATCATCTTTACTCGAAATAAATATTATGACGTAATGTAAAGGGTCAAAGGTTACGTAATGCAAATATATATATATATATAAATCCGTGCTATACAGTTTTTTCCCATCAAACAATCCAATTTTGAAATTTAAAACCAAATTGATTTAAAGATAGCTAAGAAATAAAAATAACTTTCTTAAGATTACTAATATTGTAAAGTCGGATTCTTCTCTCTTTTTGAATTGGAAAGAAAATTGACTCAATTCCCTCTTCTTAAACTTTAAAATAATAAAAAGAAATAAAAAAAATAATACCCCCTTGATCGAACTTGGTCAACTATAATCAAATGGGGAGGAAAATCAGGGGGTTTTAGAAGGCCCCTGGCCTAAAAAAAACCCCTGAAATAACCACGGCGCACTCAGCTATTGTGGAGAAAGATAGGTCGAAAAAATCGGTTTTTCTCTTCTCTGGACTCAGAGAGAAATGTGGTTAGGATGAATCTAGCTAACTTCTTACTAGAGGCAAAACGTCTCTTGGTTGTTTTTTATAAAGTTCGTGAGGTCAATCTTTAGGAAGTTTAGAAAGAGAAGGGAATAAGGGTAGGGCCCCCATTTTCAAACACGGCGCATGAACTGATCCCAGATTATTGAAAAACACAAGAACTTGCAAGAGAAAAAAAATATCCAACCAACTTAGATGGTATCCTTTCTAACTGCCCCCTATTTCGAAAGAGAATAAGAAAGCAATCGATGGATGGGTTCGACGAGGTTGTGTATCTCTTCACGTTCTTGCCCCCTACCATACAGGACGAGAAAGTATAATCCATTGGACCACCTACCTACATTTACTTGTCGGTAAGGGAAGACTTCTTTGAGAAAACTGATATTGGCTTCTCTCTCACTCTCTCTTATATCTATTCTCAAAATTACTCAATCGTGTGTAGGCCTTCCTTAGTATTATTTGATTTTTTTTTTTTTAATTTATTTAAGAAGTGTATGTTAAAAGAATTTGGCGATGGATCACTGGGTTTTAAGTTAGTCGCTAATAATCTTTAAGAATCTAGAAAGGAGGTTGCTTGCTTTGAAAAAGTTTGAATTGAGATTTGGGGAAGGAAGGATAAGGACCACCTGTAGGATGTAGTGAGATAGTTAAGGTACGGGTTTAAGTTATTTTTAAATGGATCTGATTGGATGATTATCAAGGATTGGGTTTAGATGAAAGTTCATGGATTTGGAGAGCATTGACAAACTGATCTTGGGCTATATTTTTAATTGGAGACGGTTTCGCAGAGGTGATCTGACAACAAATTTTGATAATTATTTTTAAATGGTGATAGTTAAACATCTGTCGCGACTAAGGCCTATTTCACAAAAATATGATCTATATAGCATGATATAGAGGTCAAAGGTTACCCACATGAAATGTCCGCAACGAAATTTAATCGGCGTATTTTTTTGCGCGTAAATTCCCATACCACATAGTTATTTATAGAAATATCTAAAAGATATTATTTTTAAATAGGAAGAAAATTAATTCCGCCCGTCTCTTGAAATTGAATTAATCTTAACTATAAACCACCCAAAATTAACACGGAAATTTCCACTAGAGAGCCATGGGAGCAGCTTTATCCCTTAAGTTAATACACTATGATAACAACACCAATTGCTTTCTCCTTAGGCCAAAATTAAAATACTCCCATAAATAATAAAGAGAAACATAACCTTATAAGGGCAAATCAAAATGCGCTAAGCATTCGATTTTAATCGTATATTATAATCATTATAATTTATATAGGTGTTCTTATCACATCGCTAGCGAGAGAACTATACATCAATTTTGCAATTTGAAAATGAATGTTCAAAATCGTAACGGTAAATTGAGGTCAATTATTACCTTTCATAAAGAAAAACACAAGCTTATATTAAAAAAAAATAATAATAGTCCTTAAAATATCAATTGCCGACTAATAATTTCCATAATTATAAATATTATTCTTTATTTTAGTTATTAATTAGTTTCCCTATATACGGTAATATTTTTCCCGTTCCGTTTTTGTATTCCAGACTTATCGTCGATTTGTTTCTGCTCTTTCAAATCGATCAGTTTTTGGCGCCCTCGATTTGGCGCGCTTTTTTAGTTTTTAAGGTAGACTCTTTTAGACTAATTTCACCGCGCCCTCTGTGCCATTTAAAACGCGTTAGTACGTTAGGCTTAATGGAGCTGTAAATGCTTGGAGGATGTATGTGCGATGGAGCGGTAGTTACCCCTTTATGTTTGCTATCCCGCTCATCAAACTTCAGATGGGCATCGCATAGGTATATGCTATAAGTGTTTGATGTTTACTAAATCCTCAGTCAGCAATCAACTAGGCACAAACTTTGATAGTCTTAACGTGGGGGGACAAAAACACACAAGCGCATGCGCCTTGGCTAATATTTAAGCGCTAATAGAGAGAGTAATGATGAGGGAACTATTTACATGGCGTATGTCAGTGATTCGGTTTAGTAACCTTGCTTCAAAGGTTGGGAAGAAGCATGTTACAATAGGGAACTAACAGTTCTTTTCCCCTATCTCTTACTGGAGTTTCATCCCCCTAACGGTTGGAAACAGTATTCTAAGCGCAAAAATGCCAACCAGAGAGGGGCTGCGTGACGTCATTTTCTTTTCTTTTCTTTTCTTTTTCTGTTTTTGGCTAGGAACTAGGGCTTGTTAAGCCATTACAGCTCCGTTTGATAGGGTGGAATATTAAAAATTATTTGTTTTAGGGGAGAATATGATGGACAATGTCCTTTAGTTTTGTTTATCGAAAAGAAATTAAATGATATTAAATTTACGTGGATATTAAATGAGTTTTAAGTTTAGTTTTAAAAATATTGATGTTTGGAGAATCTACTATTTCCGGGGGCAAGGAGTTCCATAGGGAAGACTATCTCTTCCCCCTAGCCAGTTGTTAGCTCCCTATTACCCACCCGCTTTGTGGTGGTACACTTCTCTCGAAGAGAAGTATTATAATATACTTCTGGTTTAGGGTAACTACTCCGCCTCACCTTTCTCCTCTAAGGTTGTGAAAATGGTCAGTTTGTTTTTGAAAGGGGGGGGGGAGAGATCTACCATCCAGAGAGCCCTGGCTGGCTTTCCCCATTTCGTGTCAATAAGTTGGGCGCCTAGGTAGATTTTCTTTCTGCATTTACGTAACCTACATTTCACCCCCCCCCTTTTGCAGCAGCATTATTATGATGTGGATTTAGTATAAATGGATGATGCGAGGAAAAATACAGTCTTTAAACCTATACCTTCGGAAATGGTCAATAAAATATGAGGTGCTCGGAGTTAGGGGCCCCCCAAAAAAGATTTCTATTTTCGTTGGTTGGTTGAATTATTTGATTTAATTTTTTGATCATTCCTATGCTTTTTATATCCTTAAAGAGATATTAAAGTAAACGTGGAAGGGAAAGTTTTTTTTTTAAATATCAGGGATTTAGTGGTTTTATTAAGGGATTTTTATCAGGGAATTAGTGGGTTTTATTAAGGGATTTTTATCAGGGAATTAGTGGGTTTTATTTAAGAATTTTTATCAGGGAATTAGTGGGTTTTATTTAAGAATTTTTATCAGGGAATTAGTGGGTTTTATTTAAGGATTTTTATCAGGGAATTAGTGGGTTTATTTAGGGATTTTTATCAGGGAATTAGTGGGTTTATTTAGGGGATTTTTATCAGGGAATTAGTGGGTTTATTTAGGTGATTTTTATCAGGGAATTAGTGGGTTTATTTAGGTGATTTTTATCAGGGAATTAGTGGTTTTATTTAGGTGATTTTTATCAGGCAATTAGTGGTTTTATTTAGGTGATTTTTATCAGGCAATTAGTGGTTTTTATTTAGGGATTTTTATCAGGGAATTAATTTTTTTAGTTAAAAACAAACAATACGCAAGTTCTTGCAAATATTTTTGATATTTTTGATATTTTTAACACTTTACCATCCCTTTAATATAATTCTGTTCGATTTTTCGGATCGCAATCTCATTTGATAATCGCAGTCGTACCTTTAAGGAAAAACACTTAAAAAAGCTTTTAAATTTAATTGTAATAATCATTAATCATTTTCTATATACCCCCAGCCTTTTACTATATAACATCTTACGGAGAAAGGAAATTGCGCCAACGATTTTTCAAGCTTTATAAAAAAATAAGAAATAATAATCTCTGCATAACCTTTTTTTGCGTTGATAACCTAGATTTAGAGAAAATGCGCACAATTTTTATCGGTCGAAAGCTGCTATATCGTTTCTGTTTTTTCACTATACACTTATTAAGACCGGCCGTACATATTTGTGTGGGCGATTTGCCAAAGTAGTTGGGGAACTTCTGGTTTCGTTTCCTTTAGTTTTAATAGCTCTAGGTGATCGGGTTTATGTCACCAAACACGTGCCGTTACAAGGCCTGATAGGAGAAGCAGCCTTGTTTTTAAAAGTAACATTTATGCACCATGGACCTTATAAACAACCTTATAAGGGGACACGGTGCTTATTCTGTGGTATACTTTGATGCTGGTATATCAAGATCAGCTTTTTGAAGGGGGGATGTGTTTCCCCTAAGCCCACTAAGCTTTAGTAGCAAAAAAAATTTACATCTTTTCTGGTCCTTTTACAATTATGAAGTCCTTGTTTACAGTCAGCTGTATGTGTTTCTAGCTATTGGTGACATTGAACTAAATACCCCTGTTTAGATAAGGCGCTGTGTAATAAATTTAATCAATTTATATACTGTAGCGTACACGTGAGGTTTTTTTTGCGTTACCCTTTATTAAATAAAAACCCCCTCTTTTTTTCTCCCGAATAAGGGAAACTAACAAACACACTTGGGATTCGTATGGTACAGTACCGTTCCTTATCGTAAAGGAAACCTAAAGTTTAGATTCGAATCAATACGGAGGTGGCTATTGATTATGTATAAACCCTAGTGCTATTTTCCTTTTGGTGAGATATATATTTATAATATACGTCATAGCTTTCTGCTTTTTCATAGATACTAGATAGGCAGGCGATCTTCGAATCCCCTTACAGTTAATCAAAGAAACCCTACCATTTTTTTTAATATTTTTCTTTATCCACCCCCATAACTCTTGGAAAGTATTACTATCCCAAACGTCCTTGCATTGTTTCAAGAGGCGGCCTCCATTAAGGAATGGCGCTGTCATCGAATTTTCCCGCCTTTTTTCTCTCCTCTCTTATTTTTCCCCCGCCTGAACTTCTCCTTCTCCGTCTAGCGCGCGCGCTTTTCCTGGCTGGCTCACCGCACCTTCCCGCCTTTTACCTCCTATCAGGTCTCTCTCTCTCAGCTGCTGGGAGATTTTCGCGAGATCCAGTCTTGTTTTCTAGATCCCATGTTTTGCCGCTCGTATCAGTCGACCTTATCGCGCGCGCTGTGTTTTTGGCGCGCGTTAACGTTGTATAATACGGTTTATTCCCGCGTTTTTTCACCGTTACCCACCTTATCCTATGTGTTATAAAATTCCACGGTAATATTTTATTTCCAAGGGTTATGAACCAAGCGGTGAGTTTTTCATTATTTTTTATCTGGAATTTATTACATTGTGATGGGTGGGATATTTACTGCATGTAGTTTTGGGGGGGGGGGGGTTACGGGTTTTAGTCAGATTATAATAGCAGTTGGGTTATGGATGGGTGTTTTACAAGTTTTAGAATGGTGAGAATTTGGTGTTTTAAGCTATTAACCTTGAAACTTAGTAAAAGTTGAGCTTAATTACGGTACCGGAATTTTCGTGTTAGCTTACCTTTAAGTGTGAGTCACAAATTTTAATTTATTCATAAATAATTGGCAGGTAATCAAAATTTCTCTTGGCTAATATTGATATATAATTGAATATTGCTTAAAACTTTAATTTTGATTGGATAAACTTATTCGCGCATGCTCATTATAGCTTAAATTCCCTTTTTAGGACGCCACGAATCCCAAAAACTATCAAATATCAACCATAAATATCATATTTATCCCACCTTTACCCCCCTGCTATTTGTACCTTTGAAATTTGCTCTGAATGACGTGGGGTATATAATTACCTGTAAGATATTATGGAGAATTTGTTATCTATTGTTAGAAAGCCAGCCCCCTGTACATCATCATCATAATATCCTTGATAAACCTTTATTTCAATATATTTAATTTATATCCCATATGTCCCATCCATTTTCCTTTTAAATAGAATTCTTTTTTTTTCCTTTTGTTTAACCTTAATTTCGATTTAAGTACTTCTCATTCCAAAGACGTCATATAGCTTAAAGCGCTAATTTAGATTTTATTTTAGAGGGAATTTTTGAAAAAGAAGTAATTAGTGACTAAGACAATTTTCGGAGAAGAACCAGTTTCCTCTTCTATCTTCTTTATTAGTTTTTTTTTTATTTATTGATAACGTTTTTCCCGGCTGTATTTCTTCAAATTTTGAAATACTCACTAACGAACTTCAACTTATTTATTATCTTTCTTAAGAAACGTGTTGTTTTGATTTATTTTCTTGGGTTTTTTTTTTTAATTCAAGCTAAAATTAGATATTTCATTTTATTAATTAACTTAGTTTTCTATGTATTCTGCAAATATTTGGGGTGTTTTCACACCTGAACTGAAATTCCAAAGGTGACGTTTACACCCAAATAGACAAAGAGGGGGTCAACAAACTCCGCGAATTGTGTATTATTGTTTGAAATATTATTATTAAGATTCCGTGAGAATTTGCTAAGTAATTTATGCAAATTTTAGTGTATGTGTGTTTACCACGTGAAACAATGGAATAACTAAAGATAAATATTAGTCGTAAGTTTTTAGGCTTAATTTCTGTGTTATTTAATTAAGTCTACTTTTCTTTAAAACCCAAAACCAAAAGAACTCTTATTCAGGCCAGTATTTGTATAAACAGTACTTAAAGGTTCGTTATACCAACTCTAAATTCATGGAACCGTTATTCAATACCATCAATAGATTCATTAAAACGGTTAAAATACTAAAAATAACGTCCCATATCAACTAAAAGATTCCAAAGACCATACATACTCGCATAAGAGGTACTTGACGAACTCGCTCCAACCAAAACAGAACCCTCGTTTAAAAATATTTGATCCCGAAAGGCTACAGGAGTACAGGGTGAAAGTAAATCTTGCTGAAGAGAAAAAAGTACTTGAGAAAACCAGCTAGGACTTAAGCCTCGTTTTCGTTTAATTTCGGTTTAAAAGTACTTGTAGTTGTAGAGATGAAGAGTGCGTATGTGTTAGGGCGGCCCAAAAAAAGGGAGAACTTCAAGTGTCCAAGCAAGCAAGCAAGTTCCTAGAGATTTAAAGATATTTGGATACCCTTTTTAAACGTTTTGCTTTTTAAACTATAGGAAAAACGGTCGAAACAAGTTAAAAAAAATAATTCTTTTTTTTTTCTATTTTGATCCTCATCTCTCTGAGAAAATACAGATATTTATATTAGAGCCAACAGGAGGCCTGCACTTCTCTCTTTAAGCAAACAAGATTGAAATACTTTGATAACCAGGACTGTTTTAAGCGAGAGTTAAGCCCCCTTCAGATTCTACAAGTGTAAAATTCTTACCTTTGCGTCGGTATCCCGTTCATTTCCTTCCCTGTTCAGACGATAGAGCAGACGACTTAAAACGAGTCGCGTCTATATGTTGACCATTTTTGAAGTTCCAAGAATTTTTTAGACAAAAATACATATAGTTTACAGGCATGGAGGATTCCTACCATTAACACAAGGAGACCAGGCGACTTAGAGCGTAAAATCGTCTGCTATTTTACGCTCTAAGTTGCCTGGTCTCCTTGTGAAAATGGTATGAATCCTCCTTGCCTGTAAATTATGTCCTAAAACTTTTAATACATCGTCTGCTAAAGCGCGGTTGTTAGTAAGGCACGATCGAGTGAGCTATGGCCAAAGAAGAGGCGCTAACGAGGTGGTGGCGCCGTCTCGATTCTACAAGACGAAATTATAAACTAATACAAACCAAACCCGGCGAATTTTTTACATGCAGTCGTTGGCACGTGTCCAATTAAGCTAGAAAATCGACGTAACGTCGAACTTAAGATTTTAGTTTCGTCTGAGTGGGCATTTAAGGCTTACAAACTTTTTTCCTTCTTATTTTTGCAACAAGGGGATATTTATTAAAGTCTCAAAAGGCTTCTACTACAGGAGATGGAGAGAGAGGAATAATGGAAAACACGCTTGGCGCGCGTGAACCTGTTATCTTTTAACTTGATTTACGAAGGGGGAGCTATAGGCGCGCTCGAGCAGCTTTCGCACTATGCCGAAAATGTCACTATTTTAAGAGATTAATCAAGACTAAAACAAAGGGATTGTGAATTATAAGTGTGGAGCTAGCTGCAGCTGTATCGCTGTAGCTAAGCTTGGATCCTATGAAAATCTATAGACTTTCATTATTTCTTTATTGAATTGGAGACATCTTTATTAATGTAGATAGAGCCCCCCTTTTAACCAAGTTTCCGCGCTCTAAGTCCTTGTCACAATGCGATGCAATATTGGGACATCTTAGCTTCATTTAGGGTGGCTCTTGTGTGTGGCGAAATGTTTTGTAGAAAAGCAAGTTTCAGAGTAAAGTCTGGGTCATTTTCTATAACAATTGCGATTCATGGTAGCCCTTGTGGCTTTTTCCAAATTGATTTAAGCCTTAGTTAGCCTAAGGTACGAAAAAAATAAAAAAATAATAAATCGAAAGGTTCGGAAAAATAACTAAGCTGAATACAACGCAATAGGTTGCATCATAAATTTATAAGTGATGTGTTCCATAAGTATGACACTACCTATACTTCATAATGCTACTGAGAGACTTGCAGCTCGAGCTAGTTCGAGAACGACAAGCGAGAATTGCAGGACTTCCTATTTAGTCTGCCTTTGACAGCGCCTCACCAGGCGTCTTCGCTTTACCCCGAATCTATGACCTACCTCACTCACTTCATGACAAGCTCCAGTTTCTAAGTTACCAGTGACAAACTTATCATGGAACATATCTTATGGTTGCACCCACGCATATTTTCTGATCACCAGCACCAACGAAGTCCATCCGGACATCGTTTTTCTCTATCGCTAGCTTGTCACGTCCTTCTGATCTCCCTCGAGCCATCCAGACTGTAACTTGACATTGTAACTATACAATAGATCCCCAACCCGGTTAATACAAAACGTTATAACAGACTGCTTGCCAAAGTCAGACCGAAACTTCCCTCTGGAAACACCAAAAACGTTTCTTCCTTCTTTCTTTCTTCTTTTTGGACAGTTCTTATTGTTGTACAAAAGTTAGATATTCCCAGTTGTCCTTTGATTATTGTCCAGTAACGTTTTCTACTCGCCACCGAGTTTGTGATGTTTGATATATCGCTATTGGGATTTGCGCATTGTGTAACGAAGTTAGGATGTCAAGTATTTTCCTCAATTTTCCTGAATTTATTTTAGTTTCCCATGAATTATTATATAATTTGTAAGTTTGAGAAAATGACTCTTTCGTGTACGGATTTGCCTGTTAATAATTTGCAAGTGTAGTTCAGTTCCATTGTTAAACTGCTCTGATAACCTTGCCCGAGCAAATTAGGGCCTTGGTTGTTTATTTTCAAAATGGTAAACATCTTTTCCAATTGAAACCAGGGATAGATTTAATTTTAGAAGTAGGAATGGAGAACAGAGTAATGTGGGCGCGCGTCAAAGTCCCGGACCCCCTTCCACGGAACCGGGGGGGGGGGTATGAAAGAAGAGGCGGGAGGGTCATAGCGACAGAGGTAAAAAAAGGAATTACGCCACTATTTTTCGCCGTCCCCGTCAGCAACGTCATCAAAACGTAGTTTAAGTCAGCCAATAAGATAATTTAAACTTTCCGTTACGTGTTGGAGGGAGGGGTTCTATACTGGGTGGTCTATGAGTCGGACTGAAGTAAATACTAACCGCCGTTCTCCATTCCTACTTCTAAAATTAAATCTATCTCTGTTGAAACTAATGAATATTTTTGGGGGGTGAAACTGTTAATACGTTTATACCAACTTGTTTCTGATATAAATCAATATCAAGTTAGTCTGGCATATAAAAACATTATTCTAAAAATAATATAAGTTTGATTGCTTCTAGACATGCAAAGTTTTTGTTTCTGTAACGTTACATTTATATGATGTCTTGACTTTGGAAAATCTTTTAAGCTGGTACCAACAACACGATTTAGATAGACGTGTACATATATATATATATAGTGGGTAAAAAGTTTGGCTGAACTTTTTGGCTGTCACGAAAAGCTGGACCTGCACTCGCGACGCGATCTCGAGTCTTTCTTGCTAAAAGTGTTTTCGCTATAAAAATCTATCCCGTTTTTCAGACTTTTCTACTTTCTTTTTTTCATTATTATAAACTTCTGATAATGCTATACTTAAAAAAATATGTTTGAAACCTTTACCTAAAAATCGGTTTTCGATAGAATTTGAGTAAAAAGCTCCCTAAGTTTTCATTACTAGGGCCTAGATTATGAAAAACTATCTTTAAAAAAGTGTTTAAATATATTTTACTTTAAATATGGGTTCGGTAAATATAAGAAAATCAAAATTAATCAATATTAGGTTAATTTTCGATAGAATTTGAGTAAAAGGCTCCGAAGTTTTCAATACTAGGGCCTAGATTATGAAAAACTATCTATAAAAAATGTTTAAATATATTTTACTTTCAATATGGGTTCGATAAATATAAGAAAATCAAATTTAATCAATATTAGGTTAATTTATAAAAATATACAAGTTAAAAATAGTACCTTACCACTTTACACTAGCTAATAATTAAGCCTAACTCTTTTAAGTGCTTTTACCACTTAACCACGCGTATATCATTCAATATTGGCACGCGCAAATTACCCCTCTATAGTAAATACGGTATATGTTTACTCCTTATACATGATCAAAATCGTGTCCAAGGAAACTCTAGCTCGATCAGAATCTATTAGAAATACTTGGAGCGTAAGATAAGAGAGGCATCGCCAAAATCGAGCGCGCGCGCGAGGGCCTGAGAGAATCCGCGAAAACTTGCAACGGAGAGAAAGACAACTCTCTTTTCGCGCCTTATTCCTCTTCTCTCCCGTAGGGTCGAAAGATTACTCGGCTCGGTTGCCATGGAAACGAAAAAGCGAGCGCGCGCTAGAGAGAGGTAGGCCTATTTCCTTTCCTTCTATACTGGAGACGGTTGCCTCGAGTAGTCAACAGCGAAAGGCAGTAAACTAAAGCCTAAATCAGTTGACAAAGTGACGGGAAAAAAGGGTCATTTAGAATATAGAACATATGGGAAAAAGGTGTACATTAATTTATTTATTTTTCTTTTTTTTGTGTTGGTTTGACCGACTTTTGTAGATATGGTATCTTTTATGTCTAACTTATAATAGGTAAAAAGGGATTTCGACTTAATATTCTGCTGTTTATACTCTATCTAGACTTAATATTAGACTATAAAAGACTAAAGATAGAAATTGGGGACGCCCAGCCCCATTTTATTTTAATTTTTGTTATTTTGTTATTTTATTTTTGGTTGTTTTGAACTAAATTATATATATTTGGAAATAATGAAGTCTAGACGGACGTGTGCTTTTAATTGAGGTTTGGGCTATTTTTCCATTTATTTCAGGTTATTTTATTTCGTAGTGGAATAATTTAATTACGGAAGGTAGTTAATTAATTAATTTAATTACGGTATATTTTATTTTATTTTAAGAATGGGAAGTAATTTTAGAGAGGATTTGAATTAATTATTTTATTTATATCTAGTTAGAAAGCTATTTTAGTTCCTAATTTAGAATGTGAATATATATTCATTAGTTTTTAGGCTATTAATAAAGCCCTAATCTTATTCTTTTAAGTTAATTTATATTTATGTGCACGTTTCTTCCTAAATCAAATTGAACGTTTTGATATTTTTATATGAATTTATGATAGAAACGTCAGTTTTTTTAAAAAAAGAACATCATTGCTTTAAATCAACTCCGTTGTATGTCAATTGTATTAGTTTTCCGCCAACCATAAATCTTAACCTAAAAAAATAAATTCACGCGACTTTATAGGCATATTCGTGTCAGAAGTGTATTAACGCGAATGGAATTTCCGAATTTCCTCGTGTTAAAGGTGTCGGACAGTTTACACTTTACCCATATTTTGTTATTTTAAAAAGGGGGAAAGAAATCTATTTAGAAATTCCAAAATCTGTGTCGAAATTTAAAATTTTACAACTAAAAAAATAAATTTTAGAAAATATCCAACACCTCAGATCACCGGCCCGCTTTACTTACAAGTAGGTTAGGTTTTAGACACGTCAAAATATCTCTACGCCTATACACCATCCATATTTCTCCTTGAACCTTAACGTAGTAAGAATTGCTAGGAATATCAAGGTGCCATTGCGTATATTCTTACCTTGAATTATTTATTATGTTTAAAACTCTTTTAAATATTAATATAACCTGACTGGTTGCGTTTCGGTGTTATTTATTATTTATTTATTTATTCTTATTAAAGCCACTGTTGCCCTAGCAATTCTAAATACCTATTAAGGGTTAAGCGTATTCTCTTTCTAACGACTAAAAATGCCGCCCTCAGTCTAGACTCGAAAAGCTTAAAATATCATAAATTTTCGTTGGAAAAAAAGGAGAGAATTTTTCCATAAATATCTTCTTTTCCATGAACGTAAGTTACATTACGTTTTTAGGATATAACTCTGCCACCTTAAGATAGAGGCAAAGGCCTAAAGCTCCTTAGCACTTTCAGCGGAAGCCATAGATATAGTAAAACTATACCTCCGAAGAGGGGTCTAGATCCACTTCGCTGGCTTAGGCTTAACGAAAAAACGCGGAAGGGGCAACGAGCAGACAGCCGCTATTTTCTGGGGGTAGCCGTATAAAACGCCATCTATCGGGGACAAATTAGCGGCCAAAATTGGAACTATCAAGGAGTAGTGGCACTCTATGTTAACTCCCTATAGGGCATAATAAGTCAAACCCTCGGAGATGCCATTACTCCATTTTATACGAGCTAAGAGCGGAAAAACGTATTTTATAAATTTTACACCTGTAAAATCTTTTAAAAAACACTTGGAACTTGTATTTCTACTTACTTTCGAGGAAATACCACCGTTTTCTGAAGGTAAGAGTATTTTTTTATACATTTATTAGTAATAAAAACATTTAAGGCGAGCTAAGCCTTGGTCTTGTAAAACACGGCAGATTAGTGATTAGCGTCGTTTTCAGCGTTGAAAAACGTTATTTTATCATGTTAAAAAAATGTTAGCAACGTTTTAAGGTACTGATATTTAAATATCCGGACATTAAACTGTTACATATTCTTAAAATAAGAGTCGATAATGGTGCCCACCAAAACAAACTTTGTTAAGTGTGTGTCTCTATATTTAAAGGCATAAAACGAAATATAACATAAACGTTTTTATTTACTTATTTATGTAACAATCATGGCTTCAACTCATGTTTGCTGCGTTCAAACTGTGGGTGTAAAGAAGGTTTTCTTTCTTACCACAACTTTCCGAAAGAGACTGCCACTAGAAAGAAGTGGATTGATTCTATAACAACAGCTGATATCTCCAGTTTACGGATTTGTTCAAAACATTTTACAAAATCAGATTTCTTTCCCACCACTGGAAAGAGACTACGTAGAGCGCTCAAACTGTTCGCGATTCCATACTAATTTGGAGATCAAATTAATGTAACCGATGAAATTATCCCTAAACTGACTCTCCGTAATTTGACTCTCGGGCAACAATCTGAAGCATTAGAAGAAATGGGAGCGTTGTCCTTTGATCATGGATTGAAGCATGAACCCGCTGCTTTTTCAAATATTCAGGCAACACATCAATACCCAGTGTCACACCTCTGTGGGTTTGATTGTTAATCCACAATTTTGCTTCCTTGGGGCAAGCCCCGATTGCCTTATACTGGTTGAGGACCAGCTGTACTTAGTGGAGATCAAATGCCCTTACACTATTTTAAAGAATAAAGAAACTATCAGAGGAAAAGCAGCTTCGGGTAACTTTTACCTTTACATTGACGATGAAACGGATGAACTGGAACGTCTATCATCAGATTCAGGGTCAGCTTTTCGTGTGTAACGTACCCGTATGCTTTTGAGCAGTATTTGTGCCACCCGATAACATCGAAATCTTGATGATAGTGAAAGACGACCAATTCATCAATGATACCTTGCTTCCAAAATTATCCTCTAAATATTTCATTAGTCTCCTAGGCCTACCTCATTTTGCCATAGAAATGTTCGAAAAACCTAAAAAATAAATTTTCCAAGTCACAAAAGTACAGCCTCTTTTCTCTATGTGCAAATCAAATCTACATTATGGCCATGACCAAGGCTTAGCTCGCCTTAAATGTTTTTATTACTAATAAATGTATAAAAAAAGACTCTTACCTTCAGAAAACGGTGGTATTTCCTCGAAAGTAAGTAGAAATACAAGTTCCAAGTGTTTTTTAAACGATTTTACAGGTGTAAAATTTATAAAATACGTTTTTCTGCTCTTAGCTCGTATAAAATGGAGTAATGGCATCTCCGAGGGTTTGACTTATTATGCCCTATAGGGGGTTAACATAGAGTGCCACTACTCTAAGCTCATCCCTTAATTTAGTTTCTAAAGTTATCGATAGATGGCGTTTTATACGGCTACCCCCAGAAAATAGCGGCTGTCTGCTCGTTGCCCCTTCCGCGTCGACCTCCCATTGAATTGTGTATCTACCCTTTTAATATATCTATGGCGGAAGCTTGAAACAGTTACGCAAGCCTTGTACGAGAGAGAGAAAAAAATATGGTCACCCCTTAATATAATGCTAATCCTTACAGCACGTGATCCTATTTAGGAGTCACTGTGGCTCGTAAAAAACACTTCTTTTTTTTTTTTTTTTTTTTTTTTTTTTTTTTTTTTACCTTTTCTCTCTGCTTGTGTTGGGAACTTAGCTAAGCCTAAAAAGGGTCTCTTACTCTCTTTATTATTATACGTGTGATTAAAGGGATGGTAACCGAAAAGTAAGTTTTCTTTATTCCAGAACTTTAGTCTTAGTTTCGTATTTTCAGTTGGAGTTGTGAGGAATTTATGATATGGTGTTAGGAGTTTTGGGGAATTTGTGATGCGGAGTTAGGCTTAAATATTTTCAGTTTTGGCGGTAAATAACGATTTTGTATCAGTGCGGAATTAGGCTTAGCATTGAGTTTTTTATTTATTGTAGAAAGTTTCCTGATTTAGTTTACAATTGGAGTTGTGAGGAATTTATGTTATGGAGTTAGGAGTTGTGAGGAATTTATGTGTTATGGAGTTAGGAGTTGTGAGGAATTTATGTGTTATGGAGTTAGGAGTTGTGAGGAATTTATGTGTTATGGAGTTAGGAGTTGTGAGGAATTTATGTGTTATGGAGTTAGGAGTTGTGAGGAATTTATGTGTTATGGAGTTAGGAGTTGTGAGGAATTTATGTGTTATGGAGTTAGGAGTTGTGAGGATTATGTGTTATGGAGTTAGGAGTTGTGAGGAATTATGTGTTATGGAGTTAGGAGTTGTGAGGAATTTATGTGTTATGGAGTTAGGAGTTGTGAGGAATTATGTGTTATGGAGTTAGGAGTTGTGAGGAATTTATGTGTTATGGAGTTAGGAGTTGTGAGGAATTTATGTGTTATGGAGTTAGGAGTTGTGAGGAATTTATGTGTTATGGAGTTAGGAGTTGTGAGGAATTTATGTGTTATGGAGTTAGGAGTTGTGAGGAATTTATGTGTTATGGAGTTAGGAGTTGTGAGGAATTTATGTGTTATGGAGTTAGGAGTTGTGAGGAATTTATGTTATGGAGTTAGGAGTTGTGAGGAATTTATGTTATGGAGTTAGGAGTTGTGAGGAATTTGTGATACGTAGTTAGGCTTAAATATTTCAGTTTTTTTCGGTAAATAATGATGGTATCAGTGCAGAATTAGGCTCAGTATTGAGTTTTTTTTTTTATTGTAAAATGTTTCCTGATTTAGTTTACAATTGGAGTTTTGAGGAATTTGTGTTATGGAGTTAGGTGTTGCGAGGAATTTGTGATACGAAGTTAGGCTTAAATCACTGCCTCCTTTACTAAAGGAGGCAGTGCTTAATAATGATGGTATCGGTACGGAATTAGGCTTAGCATTTATTGTAGAACGTTTCCTGATTTAGTTTACAACTCATAGCGATTTCGCCTTATTTTTTCTTATTAATTTTGTATGCGCTAAATAATTTCTTCGCTAATTTCTAGTTAGGCTTAGCGTCGAATCATTTATTAGGCTTAACAATTGGCCCCTTCACACTCTCTCTTTCATATTTCATGTCGTAATACAATTTATAACCCCGTACTTGATAGCTGCCCGCTACCTAAACAGAAGCGGCTCTAAAACTTTTAGTAATAATTGTTATTCATAACAACGCCCCGCTATGCTATAGTCGACTTGTTTATTATTGGCTGGTTTATCTGCCTTGGAAAACGCGCCAATTTTACGACTATACTTTATTCTGACTTAAACTTTTCCTGCATGTTTAAATCTCGTAAAATACTTTTAAGTTGCGAATTCTGAATTTTCTGATGGCTTTACCCGTTTTTGGCCCATCCGAATTTGGTTTTAATGAGGTGTTGTCGAAAGAGGATGTACTTTGAGGGAAGGGGAGAGGAAGGTGGTCTTTTCAAAACTTTGGACACTTGAAAATGGACCGGGTTTAACTGTCAAATAACGCGCGGGGAAACTTCAAAAGGATTTGGCGGGAATTGGGACTCAGCGCGCGCGCTCTCTGTCGGAATTTTGGAATGATGCCCCTTTATGTTAGCTTCTCCTTGAACACCGGAGTGCCGCGGGTGGAACACTTCTACAGGCGTTATTTTAAAAAAAAATGGATTTAATGCAAAATGAACTAAATAAGATTGTTTGAAGGGTGGGTCTAGTATACTGTTAACGGGGTCATAGGTCAGGGAATCTGAAATGTTCGTGGCGATTCTTTAGGTTATAATCTCTTTTGTAGTAGACTCTTTTACGGGCTGTTTATTTGAAAGAATTATTTACAACAAACCTTTTCTAGACTTGAATATTTAAAGAGCTTGTTACATCTCGTATGTTTTCGCATTCCGCATTTGTATCTATAATGCAAATCTGTTTTCTCTCTTATTTGTTTTTACGTAACAAAATTCGGTTATGAATATGAAATATTCAGAGTTTGTGTCTGTAAGCATTTACCTTTCACCTTTCTAGGCGCTAGAAATTCCGTAAAAGGGAAGGTTGAAATCTTAAACCTTATTTTTCCAAGCCTAATTTTAAAATTCAAACCGTTAAGCCCCCCCCCTTTTTTTTTAAGTTGAAAATCTTAAAAATGTCCAATTTACGACAAGGCTTAAGAAAGTCGTTCATTTTGAAACTTAAGCCTAATTTATTCAAATTCTTGCTTAAGCCTACTTTTTCTTTGACGTAAAATAAATATATTTCATCCTTTTTTTAATCATAATTCACCATAAACCTGCTTCTAAAATAATCCCCCCCCCCTCTTCCCTCCCCTATCGCACAGAAAAGCTACTGATTTTGCATAAATAATATTTTAGGTTGTGTTATTTCAAGTATGCGGAAAGATTTTAAGTCCCCAATAAAATTTTAACACATTTAAAAAAAATTCCACGGATTTCCTGATCAAAATTTACATTTAGTCGATTTTAGATTGAAGTAAATCAATCTTTTGATTTTATTTTCTGTTTTATCTCTAAATGTATAAAGTCTGTGTAATATTTCTTTGGAAAATTCAATATTTTTATGTACTAGGAACGTAGGCTTTGTAATTCGTAGAAGGCTTGGTATAGAATCTCCGAAATCTCTGGGGTTTAGGCTAGAGAAAATAGCATTGTAGCGGAAAATCTATTTAGTTTGCGTAGGTTTTACGCGGAAAAACCTCTTGTTTGGGTTTGCAATACAGTGTGGAAAAGGTCAAACCAAGACTTACGTTAGGCCTAACAGTTTTCCCGCCAATTCTGTACTCTGCGCGCGATTTTCCTTCGATATTTGGAAAGTAGGCTTAACAATTTCCCACTGTTGATTAGGCCTAACAGTTTTCCCGCCAATTCTATCCTCTTTACCACGTGATTCCCTGTACTCAGCACACGCGCGCGCGATTTGCCTTCTGATATTATAAAAGTAGGCTTAGTAAAGCAATTTCCACGTGTAGTACGTTCTTATCCCATCTCAAATAACCCTGATTAATATAATCCCCATCAACCCAAATAAATGGAAGTACATTTTCGTTACTAATTTGAAAGGTTTTGAGTATCAGCGGGCAGGCACTCCAGTGTATTAGGTAATTCATATTGTCACTCTTAATTCGAGATCATTCTTAAAAAATCTCCCCTTAAACCTTTGGAAAGCAAACTGGATTTGAACTAAACGCCTTTTCTATGGGGTTAGTTCTATGCCAAATATTGATTTTAACTTTTAAAAAAAGGAATAAAAAAGGAGCCCATTTGGAGCCGAACATTTTAGGAAGCGGCTCATTTAACTCGGGTGTCTGTCCTTTTAAAGTAATCGAAAGTAATTAAGTTAAAATCTGAAAGGCTCCGAGGCCTTCCTGGTAGTACTGTTTTGGGCCCCTTTTGACGATATAGGAATGTATAAGGGCTTTGCATCGCTTATTTATGGGGCCCATAGGGATCTCATCTTTGCAAAGCGTCCCCATCTCTGCTCTCTCTCTATGCAGTTTTGCAAACATCTCACTTATAGAGTTGATGTTTCAATTTTCAAATAGGGCTAAATTATTAAAGTTTCCGCTGATTTAAATATTTGGGGGCCAATTAGGGTTTAAAGAATGATTCAAAATAGGACCAAATCCGGTGTGATAATTGTTAAGGCATATTTCTATCTATTTTAAGGTTTATTAGAGGTAATAATTATAACCTGTTAAAGCAGCTATGTACCCGAGGCCCTATTATATATTTTCTAGGTATTTTTAGGGAGAGTTCAAATAGAAGTAAATTAACAAGAAATTATTGATACTGAATGTGAACAGTTGTCAAAGGTTAAGGTTCGAATTTTAATGCCAGCAAGGTCACGTGACGTTTAAACGTGAACATTACAAACTGCTTAATTGTCTTTTAACTTGTACTGCAGATTTTAAACACCCTAATGTTTTAATTATTTACTCTCTCTTAATATCTTGAGCAAGTTTCTTTCATTTTTAACGATTGATTTATATCTATCCGATAATTTACTTTTAATACAAGCGTCAGGTAAATTAAGAAGAAGTCGGATGCAATTAGTTCAAAGGTCATTTGGCTAGCTGAAGTATATATATGTTGAGCTTGCAATTACCGTGAGGTGGGTGAGTGGTGATATACGGCGGGGGCCGCGTACGTGTAGGAGTGGTGCTGGATCTTTAAAAGCTCACCTTAGTCGCCTTTAGCCATTAATTTGAGTCCGGGCTTGAAAGGAGGAGTGTGGGGGAATACTGCCAACCTAGGTGTACTAAGTTACTTAGATGTCTTCATTATAGAAGGAAAAGTCTTAAGATATTGGATTGGATAAGGCTATAAGGTAGGCCCCCCTGCCCCTTCCACCCCAACCAATCGCCTAAGGGATAATATTTCTTATTTTTGCCCAAGAAAATTATCGAATAATTAATTACTTCATGGAGATAGCGATTTTTGTTTTCTTTATTTTGAAGAAGTTTTTTTGATTATGAGCACTTTATTAATTAAATTTGTTATACGTAGTTTACACAGGGTTTATACAAACCTGGAAAACCGGGAAAGCCTGGAAAAATCAGGGAAATAAATAGTTGACTAAAACCTCAGGGAAAATTCAGGGAAATTTCGAATTTTTAGTAAAATTCAGGGAAATTTGCGTCAAACAGGGGCCGAGTATTAAGCAAAATGTTCATAAACATACCCTCCATAGGATTAACATTACACCCAACTTTGTAGGCCTCCTTGTGTAACACCTGAAGCATGGCCTCCAGGTGTAAATGGTATTAATTCTCCTAGTCTGAAAACTATGTATAAATATAGTAGGTTCGATTTTGTTAGGTTAAATTATTTCAAACAAGCTGAAGTTAATATTTATTATTTTTATTATTAGTTTAAATAACTTATTTTTTATAACAATCTGATATTTAAATTAGAATATTTAGGTGGTGTGTGGTTAAATTTATATTCATATACCTATTAAGGTAGGCCCAGGTAATTTAAATAATTTGCATAAATTTAAAAAGCTTCCATTTTAATCCTACAAAAGAAATTTATTAAATCTAGAGCTCTCTTTCCTTTCTCTTTATACCTCTCCTTAATGTTTAATTATACCATTCCCATTAATTCTAAGTCTAATTAACTTTATGACTATATATGTATATAGTTGAGCCTACAGCTCGGAGGGAAATGTATAGTAACGTGACCTGACTGTAGATGAGTTCTATTGAATTAAAGAAAGTAGAACTGTATTCATGGAGATATATCAAGTAACCGTAGGCCATTTTTAGATAAGACAAAAGAGAGAATAAAGAAAAATTCGGAGAAAATGTATATATACTTTTCTTTCCATGGAATGGGTACATCAGGGAACTGTTCTTATCCTAACTTAAATCTGAGAGTTTCTCTGTGTATATTGAATTTAGATGAAAGAGGATATCGTCTTATAATATATATATAGAGGGGTAGGATATTTGCAAAACAAAAATTATTTTTCTTAAATTTGTATCTGAAATTGATAAATCGATATTTGAATTATTTATTTTTATACTATAAAATGTTAAAATAGGTAAAGTGATTATTTTCTTATGAAGGTACTAGACCCCTCTTATAGAAGCACCCTTGGCAATGATATCATCATATTCTCGTAGGGTCTTCTCATATTTAAAAAGGAAAAACGTGTTAAAAGAATTTTTTTTTTTTTTTTCAATATATCCCTGTTTTTGAACATGGTTTTGCATCTATACGTTGTTTAAATAATAAAGATAATGTATTGGAAGGCGGGGAGATAAATATAAGAGCGTATTATAACCATTGTTAACTATTGGCTGCATTTAAATAAATAGAGTTTACAAAGATGGCCAAAATCTCACGGTATCTTGTTCTGGTTTTAGTTTTCCGTTGAGAATAGGGGTCATCCATAAAATGATCTATGAAACGTAACTTGAAAAATGTGTCCCTTGTGGCGAGCAACAAAATGAAATAGAAGTTAATTGCTACATTTTTGACTAAAAATTGATTCTCATAGATTACAATCCCACAGTACTTCGGTCAAATAATTTACCCTAAATTTTTGAACACCTTATATTACTGTAGTAGTAGCCTTTCCTAGTGCGAACTTAACCATCGAAATCTTAAATTTAAATTCAGTTAATAGCTTCCCTTAATCTCGTGTTTTTGGTGTATACGTTTAAAGGGTTTAATGATAAATAAATTATTCAACAGAAACTTTTAATACTCTATCGAATTACTGCTCTGTCTTGAAACGTGAGGGTCGTGAGCAGGTGTTATATAAGAATTCCAGGTTCAAATTTCACGATCTTTTTATTTTTTTTACTTTTCTTTATAATAATAATAATCCTTTGCTCTCACTTAGCATCTGTGTAAAAGAAAATTTATTATGGTTAGGGGGAACCTTGTCTGATTCAGCTTGAAAATTGACGTGATCAGATTTCTTAATTAGGTCTTAGTAGTATCGTATTT